>CM039579.1:41280442-41566909 GCA_022457205.1 Saccharum spontaneum | reverse complement strand
GGAGGATGTTAGAAAAATAGTATGTATTAGCGTGTGTGTAGGTATGTTGATGAATGTAATGACCAAGTATTGGTCCATCATAGATCCTAGTCTTTAGGCTACAACTAATGTAATCCTCGTACTTGTGTAAGAGCCACGTTGGGGGGCTGTTCCCCAACTCCTATAACATGCAACCAAGGACAGCCTAGGGAGGCATCCTTGTTACCCCATATTTTCTACAGATTGCACGCATGGGCCGTGGGGCAGCTGAAATCCACTCTCTTGTGTTGCCTGACGAACCACAGTGTCAGGGACGGCACAGCCGGGGATCTGACATGACCCCTTGGGCTTGATTGCACGCATGGGCCGTGGGGCAGCTGAAATCCACTCTCTTGTGTTGCCTGACGAACCACAGTGTCAGGGACGGCTTCAGGTACAGCCGGGGATCTGACATTACCCCCTTCTTTGGAACCGGCATGTCCGCCGGTGCACGGGGAGAACGCTGGCGTAGAGTCTCCAGAGTCTCCCAAGTGGCCCATGACGTCGGCATTTGGGACCACTTGATCAAGCCTTGTTCAACAGGAGAATCATCGGAGCAGCGCTGAAGGATCTGCTTAGGGATCTGAAACGGAGCCAAATCAGTACGAGGCAACGGCGATACCTGGTGGCTGCTGATCGAGCTCTTCAACTAGTAACATGGAACACCGGGTGCATTTGTGAGCCGGGAGGCAACTTGAGCTTGTAGGCGACAGCACCTTGTATGGGCCAAAGAATTTGAAGGAGAGTTTTTGGCAGGAGCGGCGGGAGACGGAAGACTGAACGTACGGTTGCAATTTCAGGTAGACGAGATCACTTTCAGCGAAACATCGCTCAGTGCGGCCCTTGTCTGTCGCTGCATTCTCTGCTGGGCGCAGAGCAGATGAAGTCGGACCAGGTCATGCATAGTTTCCCGCTCTTCAAAGACTGAAGATCCGGAACAGGCGATGCCAAGTCATGATCCAAACCCAAATGACGTGGTGGAAAGCCATAGAGAACCTGGAATGGCGATCTGCCCAAAGCGGAGTGACTGGTGGTGATACCAATACTCGGCCAAAGACAGCCACTGAGCCCACTTAGATGGGCATGCATGAACGAAGCAGCACAAGCATGTTTGTAAACACTGATTTATGCACTTGGATTGACCGTCAGTTTAGGGATGATACGTAGAACTCATACGCAGATCGGTGCCCACCAATTTGAACAAGAGCTTCCAAAAGGGTGCTGGTGAAAATCTTGTCACGATCAGAGATTATCACCCGAGGAAGGCCGTGAAGCTTATACACGTTGTCTATAAAGAGGTGCGCTACTGACAGTGCTGTAAAAGGATGCTTCAAGGCAAGGAAGTGGGTGTATTTTGGAATACTTATCCACGATCATATATATTTTTTGATCAGTACGACGAGATAAATGCAATGGTGCAATCCATTCTTGCATTTGATAAAGTTAGAAAACCAGCCCAGCTGGTTTTGGGAACCGGCTAGGCCGGTTTTCGTTGGGCCAGCCCCAGAAAAACTGTTTTCTTCATCTAGGATCCAAATTAATGAGATGATACAAATATGTTTTCTGATCGTCTTGGTGATAGAAATGTGATGACAGAGTCCATTATGCACTTTGGCCAATTTTAACTATCAACAATATGCTTGCCATAGAATTTTCAAATGATTTTAATAAAGAGGGCACATACATCATCCACAAATGGATACATTTCATGTAACTCAAGACAAACTCGATCTGAAGTATGTTTGTATGTATCAAAAGCAAATAAATAAGGGACACACACTAGTATAGAAAAGATTTTTAGAGGCAGTTAAAATTAGTTTTTAGAGACAGTTTAAACAACCGCTACAATACCACCGATTGTAAAAATAAGTGATAAGTGATTTTTAGAGGCAGTTTTAAAACCGCCTCTAAAAATCGATTTTCAGAGGTGGTTCTCTTAAGACAACCACCCCTAAAAATCGATTTCCAGAGGTGGTTGACTTAAGTCAACCGCCCCTAAAAATAATTTTTAGATTTTTTAAAAATCATTTAGAGTCTAATAAAAATAAGAAAAAAAATTTAGTGTGGCTGAAGGCCCAGAGGGCCAACCGGCCACTTGTAGAATTTAATTTCCGCCACCATCTGGTATAGTACAACAGTTAGGATTCGAAGTCGCAAGCTCTCGCTCCGCGCGTTCCTTCCCCTACCACTACACCACACAATCACTTATGTTAGATATACAATGCTATCCAATTGTACTAATATGTATAAATCTTGTAATCAATATTTGGACTATTAAACGACCTTAAATCGGAAAATTTTCAACTACAAAGTTTTAGATCTCTTCGAGCCCTACAACTTTCATATAGGACATTTCTCCATCCAAAGTCATTTGAGAAATTCAAAAATTGGAAATGAAAATCTGAGACTTAATTTATATATTGGAACCCTAAATGATCTCAAACAAAAATTTTATCAACTACAAAGTTTTAAATCTCATCGAGCTCTACAATTTTGATATAAATTTTATCTTCATTCCGACTTCATTTAAAAAATACGAATTTATTTATGCTGCAGCTATTTTTAAGGCTGGTTGACTTAGTCAACCGCCTCTAAAAATCACTCTGTCTCTGAAAATAGCATTTTCAGAGACGGTTGACATAAGCAAACGTTTTGAAAATAGCATTTTCAGAGGCGGTTCTCTTAACGGAACTGCCCCTAAAAATGGATACATTTTTAGAGACGGATTTCTTAAGGGAACCACCCCTGAAAATGGTTTTTCAGCGACGGTCATGGAGCTACAGTGCTCCCTGGCGATGTTAGAGGCGGCGTGCTAGTTTAAACCGCCTCTGATAGAAAAGGAAGGCGTTTCTAAAAATCTTTTTTGTACTAGTGACAAACACATGTATATAACATGCAACCAATAAAAAAAATATATAACGAAATTATAACATTTTCCTAGCATAGCCTCATATCTTTCATGAGAAACAAGGATTAAAATAATTTTTTTATCTGGCCGGACTCATCCTCATCCATTCCATTTCATTCCAAATTTGAATTTGGAGCCAGTTTCATGGAACGGAATGGAGAGGACGAGATCAATGGATGCGGTGCGCCACCGTCGGTTCCTTCGGTGGTGCGGAAGCAGCCTGCTGTGCTGGCTTGGCCATTGTAGACGGCTCGCGCCTACAGCTACTCCATCGCCACCCCTGCTGCTTCATTCTATTGCTAAATTGGTATTGATTATGTAATTAATGTATTGATATCATAAACATGTCTGTACTTTTTTTTGGTGTAGCTTTGCGAGCTAAACAAGCCATCTCAAGCTCACGAACGAGCCCAGTTAGGTCAATAACCACCCCTATAACTGACCACGTCAAAGCTTAGACATTGTTAATATGAAGTGTAGATATTTGTAAACAAAAGATTATGAGCTCACAAAATTTAGTAATAATCCATAAAAGATCTAGTGTCACATGTAAGCAATTTGAGGGCAATGCAAAAAAAAACTACTTCACTACACTACCGGAATCCGGTTCTTTGCCGAGTGCCATGTGGTTTGCCGAGTGTTTTTCTTCGGGCACTCGGCAAAGAAGCTCTTTGCCGAGTGCTAAATAAAAAACACTCGGCAAAGAAGCTGCTTTGCCGAGTGCAAAAAAAACACTCGGCAAAGACATTCTTTGCCGAGTGCAAAAAAAACACTCGGCAAAGAAGCTGCTTTGCCGAGTGCCAAAAAAAACACTCAAATAGTATCAGTACTAGTTACGTATTTCTGTGTCTTCCAACTGTGCAGCAATTTCAGCCCTCAGTCTTCTTTCGGCTTGACTGCCCGCAAATTTTTCCTTGAAGCCCTTCACTGTGCTGTCATCCTGCATATAGTGTATGGTGTCAGTAAAATCGAGGTAGTGGGACAAATGGAGAGCACCTAAAACTATAGTATTAAGAACTTCAAAAGAAAGAAAAAAAAACCCATAGTATTACCAATCTTCTGAATAGAGGTGTAGGTTTCCCTATCCTGTGGCCTGATGGTATAAGATCCCAAGGCCTTTTTGCTTTTTCCCCTCTGCCCTTTTCCATCACAAAATAATAGATGCTCTTCTGGGCATAGATTCAGCTGATGAAGAACCTAAATAAGATATCAATGAGTATATTACATTCAAATTTTCCAAATGCATGTAGTTGCATCACTTCATTTCAAGTCTGGGTCAAACCTCTTTTGAGAAGGATGGCATGAAAGGCTCTAGCAAACAAGCCAGGAGGTAAACGAGGCCAATAGAAGTCTTTATCACAGTGGCACAACCAACTGGATCTTGTTTGTAAAGGTCCCAAAACTTACTACCCTGCATATGCAGGAACAAATTTGGTGAGAGACGAGGTTGTTTAATCAATGCAAAAGAAAGCCTGGAAAACATGTAACTAAGGCTTACTTGCAGGTATGCATTTCCCTCTTTGGAAATGGCCATTGCAAGCTTTAGCCCTCGTTTTAGTTTGACCTGTTAATGGTAGCCATTGATATTACATGAATGCCTAAGGCTGATAGAAGCAGTTCAATTTCAGATTATCTACTAGTACAACTCCATTGGTTCGAAGTCAATTTATTACCTTGTTCATCGCATCTATATACTGCTCAACCAATTTACCAACAGTTTCTGAAATTTCCTGAGTCCGTGCATGTGACTCTGCATGTGGTGCATCAGGTATGATGGAACCATATCCAGCTCCTGCAACAACAGTTCAGAGAGAGGCACAATAAACATGACACTGATACATGTTAGGACAAATCCGGAGAGCTATGGATAAATCATACTCAAAAGGGTAAGATGATTCGTTTCTACTAACCCTCTGGTTTTGCAATGAAGCTCAGAACTCGATTAATGAAGTTCCCCAAAATATTTACCAACTCATTGTTGAGCTTGGCTTGCAAATCTGCCCAAGTGAATTGCGTATCTGATGCCTGAAAGTTAGAGCAAAAGACATCTTTTTTTTTACCCATAATGATTTACATCAAGATCTATTAGTTGAATGAATCTTGGATCTAACCTCAGGACGATTGGTAAGCAAGTAGTATCGCCACACTTCAGGAGGAATATTTGTATCTTTTACATCATTGCCAAAGACTCCAATACCCTTATTTTTGGAGAATTTCCTGTATTATACAATATAAAGCAAGAAATTCAGCATATAGTTTTCAGATGGAAATTGCCTGAAACAAGGGCAAAACAGAAAAACAACTTGTCATACCTGATTCATAGTTTAGATATTCAGTCACACTAATTGTCTTCAGCAAAGTCCAGTTGTCACCAGTTCCAAGTAGTGTAGAGGGGAATATGACCTGAAGAATCAGTTTTTGTATGTATATAAAGTAAGATTATGTGAAAAGAAGAATTACAACGCTTTTGCACTTGCACATATATCAAAAAGTTGGAAGTTTGTGAAAGATGTAGAGCCTTGGATTAGGTTGTACTACAAAGTTGCCAAAGGTATCTTACCGTGTGGAATGGAACATTGTCTTTGCCCATGAACTGGTATAACTCAACATTATCTGGGTTCTTCCACCACTTCTCCCATTCAGGCGTGTAGCATGCCGTTATGGAGATGTACCCAATTGGTGCATCAAACCAGACATAGAACACCTGCATTTTTTTTAGGATGACCATGTGATTAAATTGAAGAAATCACCCAATTTGCTACGTGGAAAGATGACTGACCTTATCCTTGTACTTCTCATGTGGCACAGGGACGCCCCATTTGAGGTCCCTGGTGATGCAGCGAGGCCTGAGGCCTCCCTTGAGCCAAGCGTTTGTTGCATGAACGGCATTTTGGCTCCAAGATCCATCAGCAGAGGCCTCGTGGATGTACCTCTCCAGCGTCTCCTTCAACAGAGGGAGCTCCAAGAACAGGTGATCAGTCTCGCGGATGCAGGGTGTGCTCCCACAGATCTGAATAATGGCCGCAGCTCAGCACAAGAAAGGAAACCTAGTGTTGGTTCTTGCCAGGCACCAAGGTAACATTATTGTGAAACCGATACACCTACCTTGCACTTGGGATGGATCAACTCAATTGAGTTGAGCAATTCCCCACATTTTTCGCACTGGTCACCGCGTGCGGAGTCGTAGCCGCATCCCTTGGTGGGGCAGGAGCCCTCCACGAGTCTGTCAGCCAAGAACCTCTGGCACGAGTTGCAGTAGAGCTGAAAACCAAGTCACATCATAACTAATAAGTCGGTGTGCAGTTGCAAGTTAGAAACAACGTTCATATACTGTAGGATCGGAATTAACCTGTTGTATTATGTTCTCTGAAAGCCAGTTGTTCTCCAGTAATTTCCGGAATATGCCGTGACAGATCTCCGTCTGCTGCTGCGACGACGTGCGGCCGAAGTGGTCGAACCTGACGCCGAACCACTCGTAGACCTCCCTGTGGACCGCGTGGTACCTGTCGCAGATCTCCCGCGGCGAGCAGCGCTCCTCCATGGCCCTGGTCTCGGTGGCGGTGCCGTACTCGTCGGTGCCGCAGACGAAGAGCACGTTGTCGCCCCGGAGGCGGCAGTAGCGCGCGTAGACGTCGGCGCTGAGCACGCAGCCGACCAGGTTGCCCAGGTGCGGCACGTTGTTCACGTACGGCAGCGCGCTCGTCACCAGCACGTTCCGCCGCCCCTCCACGGGCAGCACGACCTTCGTCTTCTTCTTGAGGCCCTGCTGCCCCGACGCCGCCGTCTGCGCATCTGTCTCTGCCATAGTCGCACGCACTCGCAGCGTCGCGTCCCACGCCTTCGCTTACGAAACTGCAGCTTTTGTGTTGTGTGTGTCCCCCGCGGTTCCGGTTGGTCACTGTGTATTTATTGGGGCCCTGAGGAGTCGAGACTCGGCGGATGGCTTTCAATTGCCAGCGGCTTCTTGGCATGCAAGGAAGCAGCTATACTACGACTTTGACAGTTTGACAGACTACAGTTTATACTCTGAGAAGTGGGCGTATTTAGAATACTAGGCCTTGTTTAGTTTCTCTCCTAAAACTTTACACCCTATCACATCGGATATTTAGACACATGCATTGAGTATTAAATATAGACTAAAAAAATAACTAATTGCATAGATTACGTGTATTTTGCGAGATAATTTTGTTTAGCCTAATTAGTCCGTAATTAGACAACGTTGTGCTACAATAAATATATGCTAATGATGGATTAATTAGTCTTAATAAATTCGTCTTATAGTTTACAGGCGAGTTCTGTAATTAGTTTTTTTATTAGTATCCGAACACCCATTCCGACATCCCATGAAACATCCGATGTGACATCCTAAAACTTTACATCCCTGGAACTAAACAAGGTCTTATTGGCATGTAAAGAAGCATGCTGCTTTAAAGTTGGTGTATTTGGAATACTTATCCACGATCCTATATAGTTTGGGGCTTAAGCTTTCTACCTCTGTTTTGAAGCGAAATTGTGATTTTACCCTTGTTTTTTTTAACTTTGTGATTTTACCCCTACGATTTCGAAACGAAGTGACACTTTACCCCTGCTCTGTGAAGTCCCTCTAACGGTGTTAATTTTTGGATAAAAGGACAACTTTGTCCATGCGTTTGTACCCCTGTTTCATTTTGATATTTGTGTTTTTACCCCTATTTTCAGATCAACAATTTGATAGTATTGATATAGATTTATTTTAGAAAAAATCAATAGCATTTCAGCTAACAATTCATATAAACAATTTAATATAGATCTAAATGACATGCCAAACAAAAGTAAGATGCCGCCAAATCAGTGCCATACCCATTAATGAAGCAATACTCAACCGGCCAAGATGCTATTGGAACAACAGCTGTCATCAATTACATGATACTCAATCAGCAGATGGTATTAGAGCAAACCTCAAAACAGCTTATCAATGCTTTTCAGTACGTATGCATCTAGCAGCTCTGCTAATCACACCATTGTCAAATCGTTCGATGCATTATAATGCAATTATGCATGACTCAGGTGTGTTTGGTTCGAGGACGAAGTTGGATGAGATATGACGATCTATGGATATTGGGATAAGGATATCTATGATGCATGTTTGGTTGGATTGATGAGACGAGTCATTTTTCCGTTTGGTTGGATAGATGAAAGTGAATGAGATAAGAATAGTTCACTAATCATATCTATTATTTTAAAATAATAACAACTAATTCGATACTAATAAATATGCACTAATACTAATTTTGTCATGATAATCACTAATTTAAAATTAAATATGTTAATTAGCACCACTATCCTAATTAGCAAACGAAATATGCACTAATCAACGTATTAGCACTTATCAAAATTAATCCTACCATCATAATTACTAAGTAATAATATAACATACTAATAATCCTTAATTTATTTACTAATGACAGAGATTAGAAGACTTAGATAAGCTGATCCACGAGATTTTTACGAACCAGGAAATCTAGTATCTAGTGGTATATTCCCTATCTAGGGATTTCTGCATCCCAGTGATCTAGCAAACCAAACACTACCAATCTATAGATATCACATCCCATCCATGTAAATCCAACCAACCAAACACATCTTAGATCTGCGTGGGTGCTCATCTCCGGCGCCCCGAGCCCGCGTGGCCTAGCAGCCCTGCGCTAGTGCGAGTCTGTGTGACCCGCACCCCGCTCGCCACGGTGGCTCGGCGCCCTGAGCCCGCTGTAAGTGCAATCAAGCTCTAAGTGGGTTTTGGTGATATTGATTACATAATTAAAGGACTAATGGCTTTGACAAGTGTTTGACAGCGTAACTTCATCGTGGGTGCAAAGAAACAAAGGAGAAGACCCCCAACTCAAATGGATGGCTTGCAACGGCTCAAAGAGCTAGGTTACTTCATTTCATATTTTGAAATTGAGTTATAGGACAAGCTGTACTATCAAGGGGATACTAATAGTGTGCTGGGTGAAACCAAGTGCTCAAAACTCCATCTATATCTCAAATAATCCCAGCCACAAAAAGCTAGCCGAGCTAAATTCTTATCTGTCCTGGCAAGCGCGGAACCTCCGCGCTCAGAGGCGGAACCTCCGCGCCTTAACGCGGAGGCTCCAGGGTCTGTCGGACTAGACCGTTTTGTGGGTGACTGGGAGCTATAAATACCTCTTCACTTCGCCCCCAACGATCATCTTCTCCCCATTCACTCAGACTCGCGACCGACGCTCTCTCTCTCAAAGCTCAGTGCTCCCAAGTTCCTTGCTCCAATCTCCGTGATTCCTTGAGGGATTTGGCTCTATAGAGTGTGAGAAAGCTCGAGAAGATCCTTCTCCTCCATTCTTGTGCACTTGGTGAAGCCCTAGCCGCTTGGTGTGTTCTTTACTCTTGGAGCTTGGCTCCTAACGGCTAGCGGTCGCCCGGTAACTCCCAATCCGCTGTGGTTGAGCACCAGGACGTTTGTATTGCCCTTTGTGACTTAGTGGAACCCTCTAACCTATTGCCTTGGTGGTAGGTTAGAGAAGAGGAGTGAGTTGTAAGAGACTCCATAGCCTTTGTGGCAAACCTTAACAACGTGGACGTAGGCCAACCTTTGTGGCGAACCGAACCACGGGATAAATCCTCGTGTCTGTTGTGATTGTGATCGTTTTTGCTATTACTTGTGATTTGATTTGTTTTTAGGGTTTGCATCCGATCTACGAATTCCTCATCCTCTAGGTGCAACAAACTGTTTAGATAGCTCAACATACTCCCTAGGAAGGTTGGTATTACATTCGATCTATTTTTCATTTGTCAAATTCCGCAGTGGATCGATTTCTTACTATGATCCACGGAGGTTCCACGTTTATCCCCGGAACCTCCGCGTTCTGACTGGTTTCGTGAAGTTGATTAAATTTCAGAAAAAGCCTATTCACCCCCTCTAGGCCACTTGCTAGATCCTTTCACCTACGCGCTGCCGGACCCGCCCCAACTCTCGCCTCTAGATGCCTGTGGCGCCTGACCTAGGCCGACCAGCCGGGACCGGAGCGAAGACCGCCCACGAGGCGCGCCCCAGCCGCCCATGCGGTGAGGTGGCGAGGGGAGGGAGTGGGAGGGAGGCGTCGCCGACAACCACCATCGGGCGCCGCCCCCCAAATCCACCGGCGAGCCAAACCCTAGCAGCGCGAACACCTCCCCGAGACTCCCGTCTGCGCGGCCGAGCGCCCGAGTGAACAACACGGTTGTCTTTTTCGGGCAGGTGTTTTTTCTTTTTTTTCTGCCATTTAATCCATCTAGTCTAAACGGTGTTAAAAGTAGGGGTGAACGGCTGCTTTATTTCAAAACGATGAGGACAAAATCACAAAGTTAAAAAAATGGGGGTAAAATCACTATTGGAGTCTGTAGTAGGGGCAAAAACACCAAAATCCCATATATTTTTTTTATCAGCGCAACGAGATGAATGCAAATGGTGCAATCCGTTCTTACATTTGAGAAAGTTGGCTAGGCCGGTTTTCGTGTGGTTAGCCCCCGAAAAGCTGTTTTCTTCATCCTGGATCCAAATTAATGAGATGATGCAAATATGTTTTCTGATCGTCTTGGTGATATAAATGTCATGACAGAGTCCGTTATGCACTTTGGCCAATTTTAACTTTCAACAATATGCTTGCCATAGAATTTTCAAATGATTTTAATAAAGAGGGCACATACATCATCCACAAAATGGATACATGTCATGTAACTCAAGCTAAACTCTGAAGTATGTTTGTATGTATCAAAAGCAAATAAATAAGGGACACAAACACATGTATATAACATGCAACCAATAAAAATTATATAACGAATTTATAACATTTTTCCTAGCATAGCCTCACATTTTTCATGAGAAACAAGGATTAAAATAATTTTTTTATCGGGTCAAGGACGGCCAGCAGCCACCCAAAACTCTGAAGCTACCCAAAAGCCAAATGGATAAGGTTCCGTTTGCAGTCTGGACGGGATTCATCCTCATCCATTCCATTTCATTCCAAATTTGAATCTGGAGCCAGTTTCATGGAACGGAATGGAGAGGACGGGATCAATGGACGCGGTGCACCGCCTCGGTTCCTTCGGTGGCGCGGAAGCAGCCTGCTGTGCTGGGTTGGCCATTGTAGACGGCTCGCGCCTACAGCTACTCCATCGCCACCCCTGCTGCTTCATTCTATTATTGCTAAATTGGTATTGATTATAAGTATGTAATTAGTGTATTGATATCATAAACATGTGTGCACTTTTTTTTTGGTGTAGCTTTGCGAGCTAAACGAGCCATCTCAAGCTCACGAAAGAGCCCCCTAGGTCAATAACCACCCATATAACTGACCATGTCAAAGCTTAGACATTGTTAATACGAAGTGTAGATATTTGTAAACAAAAAGATTATGAGCTCACAAAATTTAGTAATGATCCATCAAAGATCTAGTGTCACATGTAAGCAATTTGAGGGAATGCAAAAAACTACTTCACTAGTAAAGCCATAAAACAGCTCCACAAGTAGAGCTCTTTAAAACATGCTCTCATGTAACTCATGTAGGGCTCACCAGAACGAGGTGAAGCCGGGTAAAGCCACTATTTTTGGTTTCACCCTTCACAATTCCTTTGTGAGAGCACGATTTAAGGGGCTCCTTAGGTGGAGCCGTTTGATTTTATCCCGTTTTGCACAAAACGGCTCCAAACGGCTTTAGGAGCCAATGGAGAAGCCATGCCAAACGGGATAGTATGGTACATTCAAGTAACAAAAAAACTATGTTCCAAACTGAATAAGCAATCAAAAATCGACAGTATAATAAAGTAGAGGAATAAAACAGAAAAGTGTCATGTAGATTTGCAACCAGGGCAGGCGCAATTACATCTTGGATGCACGGGCATGTCTGGTTCCGCGGTCGCATCGCGTTTGAGATGAGTTCGCGAGATAATCCCGCCAAACACCTCGCGTCCAACACGCGTTCGCTGGCCGCCCGCAACGTGATACGTGAAAAAATAAACTGGGCGATCCAAAATCGCGAACACAGCTTCCGCGCCGCGTTGGCGCTATTGTGGTCACGCGATGGGATATCGCGGAACCAAACAAGGCCTATATAAGATGGATAATTTTGTCTGTGAGCCCATCGACCTTGTACAGTGAAATGAAAGAATATCGACCCTAGGTATGTCAGAACTACTATGAAGTTGATTAATTAGCTCAAAAACTAATTAAACACATAAACTATATCTAACATTAAAGAGGTAAAATTTCTCTCCATCTATTTTTTTCGTCCGGCCCTCTTAACTAATGTCATGAATATGGAAACCACCCTTCTGTTTATACAACAATGCAAAACTACGTACTTAAGATAATCTAGATACTAATCCGATTAGATATCTCCTATCCCAAGTAATTTGAATAGAAATTCTAATAAAATAGAAAAATATAAGAATAGAAATCTCTCGCTTGGCTAGGCTCTTTTTCACGTTTCGATCGACCATACCATCCATCCGTCCGTGTCCTTTTCATTGCTCGGCTAGGCTCTTCTTCACGTTTCGATCGACCATACCATCCATCCGTCCGTTTCCTTTTCTTTTTCATGAGCCGTAAGTCCACAGCCTGCATAAATATATATATGGGCCCACAAGGTTTCCGATTGCCTCGAGTTAAAGGGGGAGTTAAAGTCCCTTCCTAATCCTATTTTAATGCATATACCGTGAGGAGTTTCTTTGTTTTATCACCAACCTCAGCCGGAGTCACGGTGGAACACCCCACAAAGACAGATCAAAATCAATGAGTGGACGACATTGGCATGGTGGAGACATGCCTAGCAGTGGAGTGCGTTTGGAGGCTGTCTCTACCTTGACATGTCAGTAACGAAACTCTTAATATTAGTTTTAATAAGATGAATTATAAATTTTTATAGTACATGGGATTTTCATAAAACTCGGTACTCTCTCAGTTCTAAATTATAAGTCACTTTGACTTTTTTGGTACATAGGATTTGCTATGTATCTAGACATACGTTATATCTAAATTCATAACAAAATAGATATACGAAAAAAATCAAATCGACTATAATTTGGAACAGTGGAAGTATTTAACTATACGATAGTATGGAAATTAAGGTTATGATATATTTACAAGTAAATATTTTTGGGCTTAATAAGATGAACTACAAATTTTTATGGGTCCTCATAGTAAGTCACAAAACTCGATATTTAAATACATCAACACTTAGATAGTATGAAAATTAAGGTTATGATATATTTTAACTAAATATTAATGTTTTTGTTATCATTTTCTCTCTCCCATACTTTTATGAGTTAGAGTACTGTGTTAAGACATGGTCGGGAGTTCGATTCCAAGACAAATTGAAACGCATGACCCAATCATTGGATAAAACTTCAAACGTCCTTTACCTATGTGAATTCTAGTTGAGTGTGTTCGGACATGTTATAGAGTTTGATTCAAGATGAATAAGAACGCATGACACGATTGTTGAACAAATCTTCTGGACTTCATGCCGTCTAAGTGACTAGACTATAAACTATAGTAGCTACGCATGGACATTTTTGCTAGTAAATACATACATATCTAGCAAAGCTAAGTCAAAACCTAGCTACAAAACTGTACTCTTGATGGGGTGGTTGAGTCGATGGTGATTCCTAGCTAATTAAATCTTGTTTAGCGCTTGAAGTATATCATCCCTAAGATCCTCAAACTTCTCAATTCCAAAGCTGAACCTCACCATGTTGTCCTTGATCCCATTCTTGGCCTTCTCCTCCTGGCTCTGTCCCCAGAATGACATGACCGCCGGCTGCTGCACCAGGCTCTCGCACCCGCCTAGCGAGGTCGCGATGAAGGGGATTTCTAGCGCATCGAGATGAAGGGGATTTCTAGCGCATCGACAAATCTCATGGTGCCATGCAAGTCCGCCTTCAGCTCGAAGCTGACAACGCCTCCGTAGCCGGACATCTGACTCGTCGCAACCTCATGCCAGGGGCTGCTCTCCAGCCCAGGGTAGTGCACCCGCTCGATCTTTGGGTGCCGCTCTAGCATGCGAGCCATGCGCAGCGCCGTGCTGTTATGTGCCTCCACGCGGAGCGCCATCGTTTTGAGCCCACGGATGACCATGTATGCCGCGTTCTGCAAGAATTATGATTTGTCTTGGAGTTAGCATCGCACTATATATATCTCGTTCGATGGCAGCTGCAAGGGTTAACGGTCGAGATCGAGACGACATACCGGAGAGATGGCGCCCCCGAGGTCGTGGTGCCAAGCGCGTATTCTGGAGATGAGCGCCGCCGAGCCGCTGACGCATCCGGCAATGGCGTCATGGTGGCCGGCCATGTACTTGGTGGCGGAGTGCAGGACAAGGTCAGCACCGAGGGTGAGCGGCTTCTGGTTGATGGGCGACGCCATGGTGCTGTCGATGCACACCAGGGCACCCTTCCGGTGACACAGCTCAGCCACGTGCCTGATGTCCACGCACTTGAGCGTCGGGTTCGTCGGGGAGTCGGCGTAGAAGAGGGTCACGTCGTCGTTCTCGTCGAGGACGGCCTTGAGCGACTCCATGCCGTCGTCGAGGTCGATGAACGTCGACCGGATGCCCATCCTGGAGAGCTTGTCACGAATGAACGAGCGCGCCTCGCTGTAGCAGTCGGTGGTGGTCACCACGTGGCCCCCTGGCGGGACGAGGGCGAGGAGCGTCGTTGTGATGGCGTTCATGCCGGAGGACGTCACGAGGGTCGCCTCGGCTCTCTCCAGCGCGCTGATCTTCTCCTCCAGCACCTTCACCGTCGGGTTGCTGTAGCGCCCGTACTCGAAGCTGTGGCGCCGGCCTTCCTTGAAGGCTATGAGGTCCTCGGAGCTCTTGAACCAGTGCGTCGTGCCGCTCACGATCGGGGTGGCGATCGAGCCTGTCTCTGTGCCTGTGCCAGTGCCACTGCCACCCACGTCCGCGCCCTTCTTCCCGAGCTTCTCCCCAGCGTGCACGGCGAGGGTCTCGTCGGAGGCGCGCCTTGCCCTTGGCTGATGATGGGCGTCACCGGCGGCGGCGGTGACCAACTCTTGGAGCAACGACTCAGGTGCAGCTGGGCACAAGGCAGCGACGCGCTTGTGCCTGGGAGAATGGAGCGGCTGGACAAGGCTGCGCTGGTGCCTCGGGAGTGAGGTCGTTTTGACAAGCCTGCTGGATGGAGCCATGACCGGGCTTGTGGTTGTGTGAGCAACAACTCAGACCAAAGATTGGATCGGAGTTGATTTTGTGCTTCTCTCTTGTCTGTCTGCTTCAAAGGAGCTCAGGCAAAAGAAGACGATGCGATTGAGCTTCGGTTGTGTGTGTTCTGCTGCCTCGCCTACCTCCGAGCCAAGCATATTTATACATAGTTGCATACGCGCGTGAACTATATTCACGCGTGGGCGCCGCTGTAGGGGGCCGGGGGGATTATATAGTTTTTTACATGAGTTTCTTATGCTCGATCTGTGATGATGAGTCAAAAGCGAGTGTAGCATATATATATATATATATATATATATATATATATATATATATATATATATATATATATATATATATATATATATATATATATATCCAGCTCACTTAATTAACAAGTATGTTGGAACAAACCATGTGATATCGTTAGTAGTAATTAAATTGAGGGAGCAGTTAGGCGATGTAGGAAACACGGCGAGCACCGTAGGCCTCTGGGAGGCGGCAGTCCTTGAGCCGGCACCAATACACACATCGCCACCAACTGTCGCTGACAGTGACTCTTGTAATGAGACAAGTAGGTATCCAAAATAGGACTCATAGTAATGGGGTGCCTGCCTAGTTATGCCGTCCCGATGACTAGGGATGACGATGATGACTTATACTCGCTCCTCACACGTTAATTGAACCTGAAAGAGACGATACGGGGATTTGGAGATAACCGCATGAATCGATAAGGAGATAAAGATAGAGATCACGATTTGGGACTTAGGAAGAGACATCTAACTGTGCTCTACTATTGCATTATTTGATATCTAGTGTGATGGGTTTGATGAACTCTTGGGTAGGGTTCTAGACAACATTTACATCTTCTATTATTCAGCGGCTGGTACATGTGGCGGACACTCCGCTGGGGTAGTTACCGAGACCAACAGTCCCTGTTTTGGCTCTAAAACGTTTGATGGACCCTCCGTCACAGGTGACGGACTCTCCATGACTTGTAGAATGTTCCGTAGAACGTTCCGATGATTTAGGACTTAGGCATTTCTGGTAAGTTAGTCATCGACTGATGCTCCGCGCCAATTGACGGACACTCCAGTAAGAACTGGGAGTTCTAGGGTTCTAAAAATCGAAGTTTATAAATCAACGGACTCCGACACTCCAATGGAAATTGGGTACTCTCGGGTTCTCTAGAGATTAATTTTATAAATTGGTGGACCCTCTGTTGGTTGCTTCAGACACTCCGTTGAATTGCACTGCGACCCTGTAAAGGCTCTGTTGCTTAGACTTTGGGATCACCTGACTCTTCATCAGTGTTGACGGACACTTCGTCAAGTGGGCGACAGAACCTATGTTCATGACTTCTTGGGTGAGTGTTTGGTGATTCACATCTAGATGTAGGAATAAGGGTTTCATGCATGTGCGAGATATTCCTATAGTGGTTTAGGTAGCTCACTAGGCTCAAGATACCTAGGGTTTAGGCTTTGGTTAACAAGTGCAACTAGTGATTCCTAAATTAACTTAGAAATGCTAAACATGAGAGATTGAGATTGGGCATGGCAACTTAGGTTGGGATTTTGGTGAGTTCCTTGTCACCAAGATTGAAGATTGAGCACTTGTCATCCTTATTTCCATGCTAAAGAGATGGATTCCAAGATTTCTTGCAAAAAATTCCATGAATACATATGAGAGAAAATTAGAGAAAATTTGAGAGGGTTGAGTTGTAGCAACTCATGATTCTTACTCTTGGGATGATGAAATATCATACAATCCTCATGATCCATTCATGCAATGAGAGAAACTTGAGTTAGGGTTTGAGGATTGAACTCAAGATAAAGAGAAAAGAGAGTTCTTGAGCTAACCATGAGATGAGAGATTGGTGAAGCTCATGGTCATGATCCATAGCTGATCTTGCTGCCCTTTGTATGATTGATTGCTATTCTCTTCTTCATCTTCTCCACTTTCTCACTCTAGTTCATCCTTTCCTTTCTCTTGTTCTTCATTCTAGAGAGAGAGGGAGTGAGTGGAATGAGAGGGGAATGAGTAAGCTAAGGTTCATCTGCTAGGAAATATCTCCAATTCGTGTTGACATGTGGGCCACACCACATAAATGGAAATTAGCTCACTCTCCACTCAATTTGTTGTCTCTTTACTTTTATCGGACAATCTGGTAGAGCTGGTAGACACTCTAGTGATTCTCTATCTTGTAAAAATTGAGTTAAGGATTGGGGATATTGGCATTGGGGCCAGTATTAGGATCCAATATACAATGTACCACTTAAAGATAGATAGGGAACCTTGATCACATTTCTCAAGAGATATCCCCTTGATACAAATTCTTGGTTGACCACAGTTGACCAAGGGTTGACTTGGTAAGCTTAATTAGGTTGAAGCATGAAGTGGAGCGCTAGCCAAGCTAGAAATATCCAAAATCCAGTGAAATCTCACTCGAGGTCCTTGATAAATTAAATAGGGAATTTCTCCGAGGGTCGTCATTAAAAGTTGAAAATTGGAATGACAATTGGGTCGTTGCATGTACTATAGGGAAGCGAGTTAAAGAGCATGCTATAAGTTGGACAGTAGAAATATAACATGATGATCTATAGAATCAATTTCCATCTCACACCCTATGAATTTGAGATAGGCTTATATGTGAACCTAGGAAAGTTGTGGAATGTCAAATTCCAAACCAAATAACCTAATCCATTAAGTAGATTCAAATTCCTCTAAAATGAAAGGATCCAAACAGCCCCTAAGAGAAATATAAAGGAAAAGGAGAGAAAGAAGCAAAATAGAAGAGGAACGAGAAGCACATATTTTGGTTGGCAAATTTGCCAACCTCCTGTTTAGCATGGCAAATTTGAAGCTCACTATTCTGGTTGGCAAATATGCAATTTTCTCTTTTCCGATAAGGGAAGCTTATCAATATCAAGTTCGTTACATCAAGATGATACAAAAACTTTAAAACACTCCTGGACTCTGCATATATAACCATGATACACACAATCTTATAGTAGATTTCTTTTAAAAAAATTAGGCACACTAACAACACAGTAGACTATACTATCATCCGTGTGCCTGGATAAAAATTCCTTGGCCACTAGTGCCAATCGTTGAGACGCCACTACAACCAAATTCAATGATGTTTGTTTCTATAGGATAGCACACCACCGTGGATCTATCGCCGCCGTGGCCCAGCTATCCACGTGGGTGCCGCAGGCCTCTGTGAGTTGCCGCCGTGGAGGGAGGGGTCACGACCAGATGGTGGTCGAGGGGCCACCGGCGTCGCCATCGATGGGAGCAAGAGGGCGCCGCCGCCGCAACTGTGCACCCCAGATGTGGAGGAGGAGCTCCACGAAGAGAGGTACGCCATAGGAATTCGCATCCGCGGATGAGGCCCGTTGCCTCCATGTTAGAGGGGGCATCGCCGGTGAGGGGATGGCGTAGCAGCAGCCGCCACTGCCGTCGATGGAGCCCCTGTCGACCACCGATTAGTGGAGATGGATTTGAGGAGAGAGAAAACGATGGGAGAAATGAGAGGTAAGGTTTGGGATTTATTTACAAACGAAGGATTATGAAGGTCTGGGATATCAATGGCGTGATTTTTGGAGTACTACTTCATGTCTTGCCTTTATTCAATCATGATCTTTTTGCATTTAGTAATAAATGACGTGTATTAATTATTTGGTGGGCCTGGTTTTTATGTTTCAGGCATGTCGCCAGAGGATGGTGGTGCTCCGCCGGAGCGCTGAACACTATTCAAAGGGCAGGCCTCAAAATAGTGTGTGTGTGTGTAGTTTAGTATATAAACTGCAAAAGGGAAGAATCTTGTTTATTTTCAGAAGTTATGTCACTCCTGCATAACCATGGTGACACACATGTAGCCGCTGCCCCTAACAATGCTAACAATTTTAGATTTGAGACATTATGCGTTGAGATAAGCTTGAAGCCACTTGAAGAACAGACCAAACAGCATGAGAAACAACATTGAAAGAACTGGTGCTTAATTATCTCATCTTTATGACAAAAATAACATTATTTGTTACCATGCCAATTCGATGTAGCTAAGTTGTCTTTGGTTAACACTAAGCCTGTACGTAGGTACCATAAAAAGACCTCTGAAAGGATCAAGATGCCCAAGAGGGGGAGTGAATTGGGCTAATCTAAAATTCTCATCAAATTAAAACCTATCACTTAGCCAATTTCACCCTTTGTGGCTAATAGTGTTTCTAGTCTACACACAAAAGTTTTGCAACCTAGTTCCAATCCTACACTAGCATCACAATTCTTAAATTGTAAAGACACAAAATAACTGCACAAATGTAAGTATGTAATGTAAAGAGAGGAAAAGGAACACGATGATATTTTCCTGAGGTATTGAAGAGTCGGCACTCCCCACTAGTCCTTGTTGGAGCACCTGCGCAAGGGTATAGCTCCCTTTGATCCGTGCAAGGATCAAGTGCTCTCTACAGGCTGATTCTTTGCTAGTCCTACATGGTGAATCGCCCACAACCACTCACAACATAAGTTGGGTCTCCCACAATCACCACCGAGAGATCACCAAGCTCCCAATCACCACCAAGCCATCTAGGTGATGTCGATCACCAAGAGTAATAAGCATAAACTCTCACTTGGCCTAACCAAGCCTAATGAGACTAGTGGATGCACACTTGCTACTCATCATGCACTAATGGAGTCCTTAATCTTGCAATTAGCAAATCCTAATCAGTCCACTAAGCTTGAGCAAAAACTTGCTCACCATTGAGTGTAACCAACTGTTCAAAGTTGCATGAGAGCCTCCATTGGCAAGATGGAGGGATATAAATACCACCCACACAAGCAACTTGTTGTTACTGCTCCACTACATAGAAATTGGCATCATCGGATGATCCATGAACCTTTGAACAGAGCACTGGACTAATCTAGTGCTAGTCCAATAACTAGTTTCCAACTAGTCATTACTGTGTATGGGGCATACTCTCTGTAATGCATAGTCCTGTGCCTTGCACTAGACTAATTCGGTGGCCATAAAACCTCTCTACATATCTAGATAGCACCAGATGATGTGGTGCCTAAGCACCGGATCAATCCAATGAAACTAGAACCTCTCTGCATATCAAACCCAGGGTCTTGTAACGCTTGATCCGATGACATCGCCGTATTAATCCGGTGATCGCTTCTCTAGCTAACCCTCTGTGCTGCATAATCTGATGACCTCTTGGCCATACAGAAACATGCTTATTCACTTCCATTTTAGTCATCTTTGTGAACGGGAACACTCTCACTTGATTCTTGGGCTTCCATAGAGCTACTTAGTGCTAAGTTTCACAAGCGTGCACCACACTAACTCTCTAGACTTACCTAGGTTAAGCTACAAGTTCATACCCCATTTATAGTACGGTCAAAAAAAAACAAAGCCCTAAGCTACTCTCAGTGTCTCACAACTCCAATTGACACTTAGAATTAGTCCTTCCATAACCTTGCATTGTCATCATACTTTGAAAACCATAAAAAATTCCATCAATAGGGCCATGAAAACAATTGATTGTCCAATCATCAATCACTATTGTGATCTAACTTATAATTCCTCTATAAAACACATGTTAGTCACAATAATTGTGCCATCCTTAATCACCGAAACCAAATTAGGGGCTAGATGTTTTCAACCTTGATTTTTAACAAAACTTTTATGTTTCACATATGTTTATTAATATTAGGGATATCGTTATGTATCATAGCCAGATAGTGGGATTTAACTGAGAGTTGTCCATTAGCATGTAGGTTCCAGTGAAATCTATCTTCCTTCTAGCTTAACAAAATATTAGTGATGTGTGAAGTAAATCGTTCCAAGCCACTAATTTGTGTCCAATCAAATTTCTGCATGAAATACTTCTTGCACTCTTCTCTTTGTTGAATTCAAGCTCATGTTTGATTGCATGTTGATAAAGAGCCAACTTTTTTTGCCATATTAGGGTAAGTAGTGCCTACTTCGATAGGAGGATCTTCTTCATCGTAATCAATAAATGGATGATGATATACTTCTTCACACCTCTGTTCTACTTCATCCTCTAAGCCCTTAAACTCATTATCATCCTTTAATTCATCATCCTCATTCTCTTTTTCAAATCATCTAGCTACATCTAGAGCATTCATAGGTTCACTCTCCATGTACATAGTCTCCTCATCAACACCAACATGTTCATTTTGTTGTAATGGATTTCTAAGGTAATCGTCCTCATCTTGGTCTATATTATTTTTAGGCTGCCCTTCCCCAATGACATCCTACTCAGTGGTGGCCTTAAATGTTTTTGCGGGATCACAATGAGTAATGAACATCTCTATTTCTCCTTTTTGTGCATATCAAACATAGACATCAACTCCACATATGATTTTACTTCTAGGAAAGTCAGAACATTATCGTAGTACTGAACATGTGCAACTTCCAAATAACCTAGAGGGTATTTCTCCAGAACTGAATCAATAAATCCTTATAATTTGATGTCAGAATCAACAACCATCTCAAAACTGAATCATTTCACATTCTTTCTAGACTTTTTATGATTGCCAAGCAATTTAATTTTCAGTGAAAAACTAGTATTTGGATCCATCCTGTGAGCCCAAAACAATAGCGGCATGCATGAGAACTGACTATGTACATGCTAGTTTGAAGATATGATATGGAAGACATGGAGATGATAAAACTCACCTTGCAATGTGTTTTGTTCCTTGGGGCGTGTCCTTGTACACGGTAGCTTCACAGCACCCTTGTTTCCACTTGCCAGCGACCCTCCTCTACCAGCCCTATCTGCAGTAGGCTTGGCCGCACCAGACCTGCCCGTGATGGCCTCGGTGCTCACCATATGCTGCCCGCCTTGGCCGAGCAGTCCTCTGAGGTCACATCTATGGCCGCGGTGGGTCTCTGTGCCTGTGAAGGGCATCTTCATACGTGCCCACGCCGTCGCCGAGCCAGCCTCTATGCCTGCCTGATCTAGGGTTAGCGCCAGCGAGCAGACAAAGCCCGAGTGGTCAATTCCCCTCACCTATGTATTTCCTTAGGGTGTGTTTGGCAACTATGTGGAAAGAGGCATGGAAATTAGTGGTGGGAGTTGATAGAGGAAATTAAGGTGGGAAATTGACTTTTAGTTTCAATTCCTTGTTTAGTTCGTGGAGGGAAATAATAAAGGGGATTGAAGAGGGAATTCATATTCCTTGTTTGGTGTGGGGGTTTTGAGGCGGAAATTAAAATATAAATCATGATGGACGGTGAGGATCTACTTTTCTTTTATTAAGAACACAACTCCTACCTAATTCCCACCCCTCCCCTAAGGAATTGATCAGTGAGAGTTGGTCCTCTAAACTTCCCTTCCCCTTTTTACCAAAACTACCATTCACACAAAACAAACAGAAGATTTCTAAACTTCTATCTCTAAACTCTCATTCCTGTTTTCAATTACCCCAGCCACACATGCCGTTATTAGGGAAATTTTGGTCCTTTTCCATTCACCAACAAGGAGATTAATTTCACGGTGCATGCCAACGGAGATGACAGAAGTGTCAGATTGGGACAGGAAATGAAAGGGACGATGAATAGGGAAGATTTTAAGTTTAGGTGTTAAATAGAGAAGCATAAGTTTTTTTAATATCAAAATAGAGAATTTTCTCGTAGAGTATAGGTTTGCCTTTGCATTAGCGGCTAGCCGTTTACTTATTATTAAGCGGCAGCATCTTACAGTTGCAGATACAATGCATAAAGCCTTAAGTTATTTTTTTCATAAAAGCTAGGAGTAGTTCAATTTTCATGGCTGCGCTGACAATAGATCATTTAGAACTACTAAGACTGACCGATTCGGTTAAAAAAAATGCGGATGATTGTGCTGTGAATAGATCTTTTAGAACTACAGAGACTGACCAGATCCGGAAACACTCAGGTCATATCATATATGTGCACTTCTTACCACTTCAAATAAACTAGTACTACTACAAAACTATTGGACATTCATGAGCTGGCAGAGAGAACAGAATAATGCAGGTTCATGAATCTTGCTTCCTTTCTGCCTTGTACCCAGTGTCAACTGGTGCTTTTACTTTACGTTAACCTACCACTTGTGTAACTAATAATAATTAGGTATGAAAACTGACTTGGGCCAGCGGCTGGTGGCTCCATGCTTCTTCAAAGTTCATACATACAAATAGTTCCCTTTCAAAGAGAAAAAAAACATATATACAAATGGTTTGTAAAATATGGCAGTAGATTTAGTAATTTCTGCATATATTGGACATCACATCATACATACAAACAGTTCCCTTTCAAAGAGGAAAAAAACATATATACAAATGGTTTGTAAAATAGGCAGTAGATTTAGTAGTTTCTGCATTGGACATCACATCAGGAGGAAATAAAAAAGTGATCCTACGTCGTATCGAGGACCGCGTGGAGAGCCGTGTTGAAGACAAATCTAAACTCGGACTATACCCCGTGGCAATGTTGATTTAAACAAATGCATGCAATCCTCAAAGCGGCTTTGCCAATTCCGCTGCAAGTCTGAACCCACAGCAAATACTACGCTAAATTCCCAGGCCTTGTTTTTTATGAGGTGGTTTATGTTCGACACAGTGGTAGCCACGTCACAGGTTTCCATAGACCTGGTTTATCAGAACAAGGCTACTGCAGCAACAGAATAAAGCGCAATGCGAGAAGTAACATCAGAAAAAAGAGACTGCAACAAAAAAATATTACTTATTACAACATCAGAACAAGGCTACTACAATGTGAGATGCAACATCAGAAACAAAAAAAGAAACTAATACAACAAAGAAATATTACTTGTTCCAATAGCAGAACAAGGCTACTGTAACATCAAAATTTATTCAACTGCAACATGAAAAGCGTTGACTTCATAAAAAGTCAGCCGGCGAGGAAGAAAATGAAAGAGCATAAGCCAGAAAATGGAAACTCTCAGAATAGGAATGCCCCCTGAAATAGAACTTCTTGGGTCAGATACCCCCTGCTTTTGCACTTTGACGGCAAAAGAGGCGAAAAAGGGAAGGGGCCAGCGAGGAAGAAGGAGGACGGCAGATGAGCGGCCACGTGGCCACGCGCACAGCCCGGCTCGGTGACGAGCGCTAGGTGAAAGGATCAAGATGCCCAAGAGGCGGGGTGAATTGGGCTTTTCTAAAAATTAATTGCAAGAATTAAATTCTACAAGCCAAAGTTCACCCCTAGTGCCTACAAGTGTTCCTTGTGATTCTACCAGTAAAAGTTTTGCACCCTAAGTTCCAATCCTAGTCTAGCATGACAATTCTAGGAAAGTAAACCAAGCAATGAAAGTAATACGAGAAAGTAAATGCTTGAAAGTAAGGGCAAGGAACACGGCGATGTTTTCTCGAGGTATCGGAGAGTCGCCACTCCCCACTAGTCCTCGTTGGAGCACCCACACAAGGGTGTAGCTCCCCCTTGATCCGCGCAAGGATCAAGTGCTCTCTACGGGCTGATTCTTCGACACTCCGTCGCGGTGAATCGCCCAAAACCGCTCACAAGATGAGTTGGGTCATCCACAAGCTCCGCCGGATGATCACCAAACTCCCAATCACCACCAAGCCGTCTAGGTGATGGCGATCACCAAGAGTAACAAGCTAGAACTCTCACTTGACCACAACGAGCCTAATGAGAAGATGGATGCACACTTGCTACTCCCTAGTCACTAGTGAGGGACTCTCAAGCTTTGATTCTCAAATCACTACCCTCACTAGAGCTCTTGCACTCCCTTGCACTCCAAAGGTGTTTCTCAGCTGAATAAATGAGCAAGAGACCTCTAAAAGAGGTGGAGGGGATGTATTTATACACCCCACAGTCAAATCCAACCGTTACCTGCCAACTCAGCAAAAATACGCGATGACCGGACGCGCCGGTCGACGTGACCGGACGCGCTGGTCGATCGTAACGGTCAAAAACCTGAAACACTGGCTGAGTGACCGGACGCACCGATCAAGGGTGACCGGACGCGTCCGGTCGTGCAGGGAGCTTACTGTACTTTGACCTGACGCGTGACGCGTCCGATCACTGATGACCGGACGCGTCCGATCGTCAGAGTACCTTACTGGAACGTGACCGGACGCGTCGATCACTTCCCAGTCGCGTCTGATTAGGTGATTTCCCTCCTGTGACACGTGTCAGCCTGAACACCACGTCCGGTCCTCGCGAGGACCGCGTCCAGTCAACAGCGCTAAGACGCAGTAGAAGTTGTGTACTGACCGGACGCGTCCGGTCAAGCCAGACACCACGTCCGGTCAAGGGAAAACGTCTCTAAACACTCTGAAACGCGACGCAACTTGAACCAAGTTGCTTCCAACTGAACTTTGAGCTATTTCTAGAGCTACCTAGTGCTAAGTTTGACAAGTGTGCACCACACCTAAACACAAGACTTACCTAGGTCAAGCTACTCGCTCATGCCCCCCTTCATAGTACGGCCAAAAGAAAAAAACGAAGATCCTAACGACTATTTCGAATGTAACTCAACACCTTGACATCCGGAACTAACCATCCTTAATCTTGACATCAATCCTTTGAAAACCGAAACGATTTCCATCAAGGGGCATGAATACCATAGTGCCCAAAGCAGTTATCAACCCCATGACCTAACTTACCAGAGTTTCTGCAAAACACACGTTAGTCATGGTAATAAAGCGTTGTCATCAATTGCCGAAACCAACTCTCAGGGCCTAGATGCTTTCAATCTCCCCCTTTTTGGTGATTGATGACAACACTAAGATTCAGAAGATAAGAGTTAAGGTTTTCGAACATGCTTGGTTCACATAAGCAAAAAGCAACAAGCACAAGGGGTTAGGAATTGCTTATGTGCCCCAAGCCAACAGTGTGTACTCATAAGATAAAACATGAAGCGTTAGTACACATAAAGACATAGCTCAAAAGAAATCGGAGTAAGGCACGGAAGCACAACCTTATGAGTTATAACCAAATAAGTGACATGCTATAAAATAGGGACAAGATAGACCATATATGACTCAAAGTACCTCACAAGACCACATGTCACAAAATGCAAGTACGGGAATGTAAACATGATGCATGAATATAGCACACAAATAAAAACGAAAACCCTCTATCAAAACTCCCCCTGAATCTACTCTCTCTCTCCTCCTTTGGCATCAACCGCCAAAAACTAATCTAAGGATCCGACGGGGGAACAGACGGAGTCGTGTCGGGTGCCGAGGAGCGTGGAGTGATCACAAACTGAGAAGTATCCTCCTCAGACTCTAAGCTGTCAGGCTGACCCTCTGAAGAAGCACGTGGCTGTGAAGCGGTCTGGGTCTGAACAACAGGAGCAGGTACTAACGAAGAAGTAGCAACAAGTGGAGCAGTCTGTGTGACCTGAGCCTGAAGTGAGCCAACAGCTGGAGGATCTGTCGAGGCAACTGACAAAGGTACAGTCTCTGTAGTGCCAGTCCCTATCACTGGAGGAACAACTGCCTCTGAAGCGGACAACCCTGAAGAAGTCACTAGAGTGGTGTGCGAGGGCGTCGGCTGACCAGTCAACTCACTGTAGGAGGCACTCAAGTCAGCAAACGGAGTGCCTGTCAGAAGGTGAGGGCGAGGCTGGTCTGAAGGAGTGAACCCCGTCTGAATAGGCGTATAGCTCAGGGACTGGAACGACTGGGGGACCTGCTGCTGTGGAGAGGTGAACTGGAAGCTCGACTGTCCCTGACTCGAAGGTCCACTGGACTGTAATGCTAGAGTCAGGACGGATGCAGGAGGAGGAACCCCAACTGTAACCAAGTGATGCAGGAGCTCTAAGTACTGTTGGTGGTTTGCTGTCTGCTGTCGCTGCATCTCGAACTACTGACGCTGTAGCTCAAGCTGCTGCCTCTGGAACTCATCCTGTCGAGCCTGAATCTGAGCAAAAGCGGTGGTTGTGTCCTCAGCCTGTCTCTGCATCTGAAGCTCCTGTCTCTCTTGTGCCTGGGTCAGCCTCTCAAGTATAGCCACCATGGCTGGGTCTGAGCGGGAGGCTGAGCCTGAACCACCGGCCTCATGATCGTGAGGCCGAGGAGAGCGGTACCAGGGGATGGGCTGGTAATCCTCATCAGTGCTGTCAGAGGCCTCATCCTCAATTGGATCAGCAGGCTGAGCATCCAAATCAGCAAGCTCTGCCTCAGCAAGACCCTGAACGGTCGTGTCCTGCTCAGCTGCTGTCTCGGGCACCTCAGGTCTCTCTCGCTATCCTGGCACGGGTGCCTGCTCTCTGGTAACAGAAGCCCATAGCTGACGGATATCATACTCTGGAAAAGCAGTGGTAGTGTCTGATATCTCAGCTCGAATCTCAGAAGGCAGCTCGCATGAAGATCTGATGATAAAACATATCCAATGAGCATTGGGCAGCTGACGGTGTCCCTTGAAGCCTTTTGCCAAGGTGTCCTCCATCTCACATAGCATAAGATCCTAGATATCAAACGGTGTCTGTGAGAGAAGGTGATGTACTACCCACAACTGCATACGGGTCAATCCCTCTCTGTACCCCAGCCTAGGAAGAAGTGTGCGTCTGACAATATTATCCAAGACTCTGGCAAGAGGTGTCAAGCTGGTGGGTGTACGTCTGGACCCTTCGCCAAAAGGCTCACGAAAGCAGGGTCGGATCAGATCAGTAGGGGGCACTATCCCGCCATGAGGGCGTCTCGGTGGAGCAGTCTGACCAAAGCACAGCTGATGTATCTTCGTGTCTGAAGCTAGGAGTCTGAGAATCTCCCGTACTCTGGTGCTGTAAAGTCTGCGGTCACGGCCTCGGAATGCAAAGTGAATGAACTCATGTGCCGGGTCAATCCATAGTGAAGAATAGAACTCCCTGACCCAAGTGCCGCAGTATGCTCCTGTCCATCCAAGAAAATCTGATAAGCCCGGAAGAAAGGACAGGTGCAGACGAAGCTGCTCACCAACCACCTCAACAAGAGCCTCAAGACGACATACCCTTTAAGGTCTAAAAGCAATCCCACTGTCGACGTATGCTCTGTAGAAGTCCTCATGCAGGGGTGTGTAGAAGGCCTCTGACGCTCTGGGGTCTTGCACAGGTGGGAACCATCGACCAACCTCAACGAACCTCAGGGCCTGCACCTGGCGTGCTGTAGCTCCCCTCAAGTCAAAGTGCTCGACTGGGGGGTGTCCTCGAGCCCTGGGAGGTGGGCGTCCTCCACGACGCTGGCCCTCTGGCCTAGGAGTCACCTGAGCTAGCGTACGTCCTGAACGACGACGCGGTGGAGTCTGAACTGGCTGCTCCTCTGTCTCCTGTGGATCCTCAGTAGGTGGATCAACTGACATAGCCTCTGTCCCCTCGGAGGCCTCAGTACCGAGCTGTCGACCTTCAAGATGAAAGCGACGCTCGCCAATGTGAATCCCACTGCTCCTGCCTCCCCTCTCTGCTAGCTCTGCTGCATCTGCAACTGCCTGAGCAATCTCTGCATATGTTAGTGTCTTCTTCTTCTTTCTGGCCATGGTCTTTACGCGCTTACCACGCGCAACCTCTGTCAGTCGAGGAGGACTCTCATCCCCGTCACTAGGTGCACCCCCAGTGTTCTTGCAGCGAACCATACTGACCAACTGCTGAGAAACCCTGAAGATGATGAATTGTCACTCAAGAGGCTTGGCCTCAATCCGTATCCGCAGGCTTGGCGTCGGATTCAACCACTGACCAGCTGTCACCCAACACACCGATAGAACTCGCTGAAAAGATGGAATAGATGGATCTACTATAAGCAACATATATATTCTAAAAGATAAGAAACCCTAAAGATAGCAAGCATATGAGATAAGATAAGAATCGAATAGCGATGGCTACCTCAGATCGACGAGAACTCGGTGAAAAGCTGAGATGACCTTGACTCGTGAGAGTTCCCCGAAAACATCGGATGAGCACTGAAAACGCCGAGACAAGTAAAGGTGGTAAGTAATTTAATGAAATTGTCACGGCAAACCCTAACGAGGGAATCAAAGGATTGAAAATGAGAATTCGATTTCACCTTTGAAAATGGGAGTGAGGGTTAGGGTTAGGGCTAGGGCGAGCCCAGAGGTGGTCACGGTGGCTGTGATGGAGGAGGAGGCTCGGCCTAGGGATTTGGCGCGATGCTGCAAGGGCAGAGCACGGACACACGGTGGCTTGTGGCTCGGTGGTGGCACGCGCGATACGGCGGTGACTCGGCGGCAAAAACGCAGGCGTGACGCGGTGGCGTGGCGAGGCACGGGCGAGACGCGGGCGAAGGCAGCGCGGCAATGCGGCGGCGCGAGCGCAAGGCGGCGCGCGGCGCGGGCGGTGGTGGAGGAGGCACAGGCGGCGGCGGCGGAGGTGCAGGCAGCGGTGGAGGAGGCACGCTCGGCGAGCTAGGGCAGGAGAACTCGAGTTCGGGCGCGGCGGTGGGTCGAGAAGAAGATGGATCAGAAAAAGACGAAGAGTTATATGAGGACTCAGATCCGCTCGCTGTGCACTGACCGGACGCGGTGGTCGCATGCCCGGACGCGGTGGGACAGCGTCCGGTCACAGTCTAGTAAGCTCCTGGAGCGACCGGACGTGTCCGGTTAGGGCTGACCGGACGCGGACAGAGTCCGGTCGAAAGTCATCCGGGAAACTCATCGCGCATGACCGGACGCGGTGGTGGATACCGGGACCGGACGCGGTGGTCAACAACGATGCGTCCGAAGGAGCGTCCGGTCACAGGTCTAAGAGAAAGTCTTCGGGATGACCGGACGCGCTGGTGGTCACCGGGACCGGACGCGGTGGTGAAGCGTCACTGCGTCCGGTGCAGCGTTCGGTCACTGTTTAACGCCTTTCTTCAATCCGATCTTCGACGTGACTTCTCCCAATTAAGTTCCAATTCAAATAGACTCAAATAAACACCAATTGGAACCTGATATGAGTGACCTCACTCAAACCCTCAAGTTTTTCAAATAATTTGCCTTAGGCTAATATTATTTTTAGGAAAATAAGCAATAAACACCCGAGGAGCAACGTATGGCCATGCAATAGAGTTTGTGAACCCTTAGGAGCGTCAAATGCTCTCTCTATTCATGGATGAACACAGAGGTTGCTCAAAGCCAAACTGAAAAGAAACGACAAAGCAACAACCATGCATATGCAATGCAATACAAGTAAGTAAAACTAGGTTGCTTGTCAAGTTTGATCCACGGTTAGGCTTCTTCACTCCTCCAAAGGAGGGTTATCGTAACCGTGTTAGACAAGCCCTAGATGTATTGCGGAAAATTTAAACATGACATATAATACAATGCAATGCAAGGGACAACACAAGCTTATTTTTTAAAGTTACTAGAGTCAAGCACATTAAGTTCACTTCTCAACCTACAAAAGGTAGCCTCATCCAAAGGTTTAGTGAAGATATCCGCTAATTGATTTTCACTTCTTACACCTTCTAGTGATATATCATTTTTAGCAACATGATCTCTTAGAAAGTGTGGCGGATATCAATGTGCTTGGTGCGAGAGTGTTGTACCGGATTATTAGCAATTTTAACGGTACTTTCATTGTCACATAAAAGTGGCACCTTTTCAAGAACAACTCAGTCTAGGAGGGTTTGTTTCATGTATAAGATTTGTGCACAATAAGCCCCCGCGGCAATGTACTCCGCCTCGGTGGTGGACAAGGCAACACTATTTTGCTTCTTAGATGACCAAGATACTAAAGACCTCTCAAGCAAATGGCACCCTCCGGATGTGCTTTTTCTATCAATTTTGCAACCGGCATAATCCGAGTCGGAATAGCCAACTAGTTGGAATCTAGCTCCTTTGGGATACCAAAGACCAATGCTTGGGGTGTGCTTAAGATATCTTAAAATTCTTTTTACGTGACTTAAGTGAGGTTCTTTAGGGCACGCTTGAAAGCGAGCACACATGCACACACTAAACATGATATCGGGCCTAGATGCGATAAGATACAATAAGCTACCAATCATAGAACGGTAGAGAGTTTGATCAACCGATTTACCTCCCTCATCTAGGTCGAGATGTCCATTAGATGGCATTGGGGTCTTGATTGGCTTACATTCTCCCATCTTGAATCTCTTGAGTAGATCCTTGGTATACTTTTCTTGAGAGATGAAAATCCCTTCTCTCATTTGCTTGACTTGAAAACCAAGAAAGAATGTGAGCTCACCAATCATAGACATCTCAAACTCCTTCGACATCAATTCACCAAATTCTTTGCAATAATCTTCATTTGTTGATCCGAAGATGATATCATCAACATAGACTTGACAAATGAAGATCTCCTCATTAAGCTTCTTGGTGAATAGTGTGGTGTCGACCTTCCCAATGGTGAAGCCCTTCTCAATGAAGAAGTCCCGGAGGCGCTCATACCACGCTCTAGGGGCTTGCTTGAGCCCATATAGCGCCTTGGACAACCTATAAACATGATTAGGATATCTAGGGTCTTCAAACCCGGGAGGTTGATTAACATAGACTAGTTCATTTATAAAGCCATTTAAGAATGCACTTTTCACATCCATTTGATATAGTTTCATATCATGATGTGATGCATATGCAAGAAGGATACGAATAGCTTCAAATCTTGCAATAAGTGCAAAGGTCTCTCCAAAATCAAGACCTTCAACTTGAGAGAACCCCTTTGCAACTAGTCTTGCCTTATTCCTCACTACTATGCCGTGGTCATCTTGCTTGTTGCAGAACACCCACTTGGTTCCAATGACTCTTGCACCTTTTGGATGCTCTTCAAGTGTCCACACTTGATTGCGGGTGAAGTTGTTCAATTCTTCATGCATAACATTCACCCAATCCGGATCTTGAAGAGCTTCTTCTATATTCTTAGGTTCAACACAAGAGACAAAAGAGTGATGTTCAACAAAAGAAGCAAGCTTTTGAGATCGAGTCATTACTCTCTTTGTAGGACTCCCTATGATGAGATCTTGTGGATATGCTTGAAGTAGAGGTGAGTTTCTTCTATCAACCACTTGAGGAGGAGAATGGGGAGCATCGACATCTTGAGCTTGTGCCTCGGCTTGTTCATGAGAGACATGAGTATCTTCATTTTAAACTCTCTCATTCTTGTCATCATCTTGAGGCACATTTGATGAAGATGGTGGATCGACAATTTGTACATCGTCTTCATCATCTTTTGGCTTGATGTCTCCCACCAGCATGTTCTTCATTGCCTCCCTCAATGGTTCATCACCTACATCATCACAATTCTCAATTGCTCCTTGGGAGCCATTAAATTCATCAAATTCCACATCATATGTTTCTTCAACTAAACCGGTGGCATGGTTAAATACTCTATATGCTTTGGACTTTGATGAGTAGCCAACAAGAAAACCAATATCACAACATCTTTGAAACTTCCCTAGGTGTTGACGCTTCTTGTAGATGTAGCATTTGCAACCAAACACCTAGAAGAATGAGATGTCTAGCTTCTTCCCATTTAGCAACTCATAGGGGGTCTTGCCAAGAAACTTTTGTAGGAAGAGGCGATTTGAAGCATAGCATGCAGTGTTGATTGCCTCGGCCCACAATTTTTCTAGAGTGTTGTACTCATCTAACATTGTTCTTGCAAGGGTGATCAAAGTACGGTTCTTTCTCTCAACTACACCATTTTGTTGAGGAGTGTAGGTTGAAGAAACTTCATGCTTGATTCCAATCTCATCACAATAAGCTTCAATGTTTGTGTTGTCAAACTCTTTCCCATTATCACTTCTAATCTTTTTTATCTTGACTTCAAATTCATTTTGAGCTCTCTTTGCAAACTTCTTGAAACAATTGGCCACTTTGGATTTGTCATGAAGGAAGAAAGTCCAAGTGTACCTTGAGTAGTCATCCACTATCACAAGACAATAGAGATTTCCACCCAAGCTCTTGTAAGTTGTAGGACCAAACAAATCCATGTGTAGAAGTTCTAGCACTCTTGAAGTTGACATATAAGCTTTGGTTGGATGAGTGTTTGCAACTTGTTTGCTGGCTTGACATGCACTACAAGGTTTGTCCTTTTCAAAATTTACATCCTTCAATCCTCTCACTAGTTCTTTCTTCAATAGCTTGTTGAGAGTGTTCATTCCAACATGAGCAAGCCTCCTATGCCAAAGCCATCCAAGTGAGGTTTCGGTGAACAAGCATGTCATCAAGTTTGCATCTTCGGAGGTGAAGTCAACAAGATAAAGATTATTGTATCTAAAGCCTTTGAATATCACTTGCTTGTCATCTATCTTTAAAACTACCACTTCATTAGGTGTGAACAAGCATTGGTAGCCAAGGTCACAAAGTTGCCCAACGGATAATAAGTTGAAACTCAATGAAGCAACATAGAGCACATTTGAGAGAGAGTGATCATTTGATATTGCAATCTTGCCTATACCCTTGACTTGCTCTTTGAATTATCCCCAAATGTGATCTTCTCTTGACATACCCCATTCTCTTCAATTGAGGTGAACATACGAGGGTCATCGGTCATATGTTGAGTGCAACCACTATCAATAACCCAATGAGATCCACCGGTCTTGTAGTTCACCTACACACAAGAGATCAAGCTTTTTGTTTAGGGACCCAAACTTGAGAGGGACCCTTGACTTTCTTAACTAGTGACTTGGCAACCCATATTTTCTTAGACCTATTCTTGTTTGGGGGACCCAAGAACATAACTTTCATCTTTCCACTTGAATCTTTTCTTAGCATGTAATGAGCATTGAAGGCAAAGGGTCTAGCATGCTTGGGCAAGGGTTGTGGTGGTGGAGTTTTGCACTCATGAGCAAAATGTCCATCTTGTCCACACTCAACACATCTCTTTGGATTGGGTTTTGACTTGCTTTGTTGTTGTTGAGCTTTAGCCTTCTTCTCTTGATTTGCCAAATAACCAATGCCGCTTCTATCCATCTTCATTACGGTGTTCATGAGTAGCTCACTTTGTAAATATTGGCCTCTTGTGAACTTGCTTAGGCCGGTCTTGAGATGCTCTTTCTCTTGCTTGAGCTTTTTGTTTTCTTCAATAAGTGACTCATTTGATGTTTGCTTCTCAAGAGTCATCAACCCTTTTAGCTTCTTGTTCTCATTTGCAAGCTTCTCATTTTCACTCTTGATCTTTGCATAATCATCATAGTTGTTGGACTCAACCACACTCTTGCCTTTGCTACTAGAGCCTTGCTCAATGCTTTCAATGATCAAGTCATCACATGATGTAGCTATATCAAACTTAACAACTTTGTTAGTAGCATCATGTGTCTCAAGAGAAAGCTCATTAGCAACCACAAGACTATCATAGTCAATTTTCAATGTAGTATATTTGTCTTTTAGAGAGTTGTGCCTAGTGTTGAGCTCATCATACTTCTTCTCAAGTTTATCATGTTGATCTCTAAGCTCTTTGTTAGAAGTTTTGAGCTCCTTGAGAGTAGAAGACATAATTTCATTTTGATCTTTGAGCTCATCACTAGCCTTTTGTGCACTTTCAAGCTTAGATGAGAGTGATTCATTTTCATTTTGGAGCTCATCATTTTCATTTCTAGTTCTTCTTATGACTTTAGAGTATTTGTTCAACAATTTTATAAGTTCATCGTAAGAAGGTGCATCATATTCATCATCACTATCACTATCATCATCATCGCTATCATGGTTTTGTACCTTTCATTCACCAGGCATAGGTGAGTTATGGATGATGATGGTGAAGATGGCGGTAAAGGTGGTGATGAAGATGTCGGTGAAGATGATGGTCCAATTACAAATGCGGCAACCTTCTCTTTCTCATCATCACTCTCATCACTGGAGGACTTACATGATGATTCAATGTCGGTGAGCCAATCACCAACAATGTAGGCTTTTCCTCCCTTCTTCGTCTTGTGGAACTCTTTCTTCTTGCCATCCCTCTTCTTGTATGGCTTGTTTTTCTTCCTCTCTTCTTCTTCATCACTTGAATCATTCTTCTTGCCCTTATTCTTGTTCTTGTACTTGTCTTTTGGGGGTCTAGGGCATTGATGAGCTAAGTGGTCAAGTTCACCATAATTGTAGCAATCCATCTCCGAGATAGGCTTTCTTTTGCTACTTGTGAAGAATTTCTTCTTGCCATCGAACTTGATGCCACTCTTGTTGAGCTTCTTTAGCATCTTGGTGGTCTTCTTCACCATGAGTGCAAGTGATGCATCATCAACATCACTTTCACTTGAGCTTTCTTGCACCATCATGCTTGACCCTTCTTCTTCTTTTTGTCATGGCTAGCTTTGAAGTCCAAGTCCTTCTTCTTGGAAGATGATGAGCCCTCTTCCGGAGTGATGTGCATGTACATCTCATGTGCATTGATCTTCCCCAATACTTGTGTCGGTGTTGCGATGGAGAGATCACTTTGATAAAGCACGGTGACAATGTGACCATACTTCTCAACGGGAAGAACACTCAAGATCCTCCTTGCAACATCTGATTGGCTCATTTGGGTGAGCCCAAGAGCATTGAGGTCCTCTACAAGAACATTCAATTGAGTGTACATGTCATTAGCGCTTTCTTTAGGAAGCATCTCAAAAGAATTGATTTTCTTTAAAGCAATATGATAGCGTTCCTCACGCTCACTCTTAGTTCCCTCATGGAGAGCACAAAGGTTTTCCCACAATTCATGAGCGTTCTTTGCATTACGCACACGATTGAAGATATCCTTGCCTAAGCCCTGGTAGAGTGTATTTTTGGCCTTTGCATTCCACCGATCGTACTTCTCCTCGTCACCACTTGGGTTGGTGGGATCCTTGATAGCGGGAAACCCTTGGGTTGCGGCTCTAAGACACCCAACATCTATGGCTTCGAGGTACGCCTCCATTCGGATTTTCCAATATGGAAAATCATCCCCCTCAAAGGTGGGAGGTCGTCCTTCCCCGTTAGACATCTTGCTCTAGGCGGTAAAGCCTAAATTAGGAGCAACTCGGCTCTGATACCAATTGAAAAGATCAAGATGCCCAAGAGGGAGGGTGAATTGGGCATTTCTAAAAATTAATTGCAAGAATTAAATCCTACAAGCCAAAGTTCACCCCTAGTGCCTACAAGTGTTCCTTGTGATTCTACCGGTAAAAGTTTTGCACCCTAAGTTCCAATCCTGGACAAGCATGACAATTCTAGGAAAGTAAACCAAGCAATGAAAGTAATACGAGAAAGTAAATGCTTGAAAGTAAGGGCAAGGAACACGGCGATGTTTTCCCAAGGTATCGGAGAGTCGCCACTCCCCACTAGTCCTCGTTGGAGCACCCACGCAAGGGTGTAGCTCCCCCTTGATCCGCGCAAGGATCAAGTGCTCTCTATGGGCTGATTCTTTGACACTTCGTCGCGGTGAATCGCCCAAAACCGCTCACAAGATGAGTTGGGTCATCCAAAAGCTCCGCCGGATGATCACCAAACTCCCAATCACCACCAAGCCGTCTAGGTGATGGCGATCACCAAGAGTAACAAGCTAGAACTCTCACTTGACCACAACGAGCCTAATGAGAAGATGGATGCACACTTGCTACTCCCTAGTCACTAGTGAGGGACTCTCAAGCTTTGATTCTCAAATCACTACCCTCACTAGAGCTCTTGCACTCCCTTGCACTCCAAAGGTGTTTCTCAGCTGAATAAATGAGCAAGAGACCTCTAAAAGAGGTGGAGGGGATGTATTTATACACCCCACAGTCAAATCCAACCGTTACCTGCCAACTCAGCAAAAATACGCGATGACCGGATGCGCTGGTCGATTGTAACGGTCAAAAACCTAAAACACTGGTTGAGTGACCGGACGCACCGATCAAGGGTGACCGGACGCGTCCGGTCGTGCAGGTTGCTTACTGTACTTTGACCTGACGTGTGACCGCGTCCGATCAGTGATGACCGGACGCGTCCGATCGTCAGAGTACCTTACTGGAACATGACCGGACGCGCCAATCACTTCCCAGTTGCGTCCGATTAGGTGATTTCCCTCCTGTGACACGTGTCAGCCTAAACACCGCGTCCGGTCCTCGCAAGGACCGCATCCAGTCAATAGCGCTGAGATGCAGTAGCAGTTGTGTACTGACCGGACGCGTCCGGTCAAGCCAGACACCGCGTTCGGTCAAGGGAAAACGTCTCTAAACACTCTGAAATGCGACGCAACTTGAACCAAGTTGCTTCCAACTGAACTTTGAGCTATTCTAGAGCTACCTAGTGCTAAGTTTGACAAGTGTGCACCACACCTAAACACAAGACTTACCTAGGTCAAGCTACTCGCTCATGCCCCCCTTTATAGTACAGCCAAAAGAAAAAACGATGATCCTAACGACTATTCCGAATGTAACTCAACACCTTGACATCCGGAACTAACCGTCCTTAATCTTGACGTCAATCCTTTAAAAACCAAAATGATTTCCATCAAGGGGCATGAATACCATAGTGCCCAAAGTAGTTGTCAATCCCATGACCTAACTTACCAGAGTTTCTGCAAAACACACGTTAGTCATGGTAATAAAGCGTTGTCATCAATTGCCGAAACCAACTCTCAGGGTCTAGATGCTTTCACCAGGCGTAGGCGGAGGTGCGGGGCAGCAACCGGCGTGGTGGCCACGCGCGCAGCTCGGCTCAGTGACGAGTGCTAGGCCTAGGGGGGAGAGTGGGGCAGCGGCCAGTGGGGTGTGCGGAGCAGTCATGGGATGGGATAAGGGAGCGGGAGGGTCATGTATCGGGGGGCGCGTGGCCGCGTCCGGATAACTGTTGTGGACGGACGTCCTGTTAGAATAATTATTGAAAGTAAATTACTCGACGAGGCATCCTCGAGCATTGGTGACCGAACCACTAGCCCACTACCATGGAGTTCCATATCACCAGATGATCTATAGTGATCCTTCTGCCGATCCTCGTATGGTTTGGTGGTTCCACCAAGCTTCGTCTGCAAGAAACCAAAGATAGTACAAGCGATAAGATCAAAAGGAAGATATTAATATGAAAGATTTATTTGATGTAGTTTGATCTAAGAATGGTTATTCAAAAAAGTGTCATGCACTAATCTAAAGAGTCTTTTGCTAATCTGAAGATCTAATGTGACTTGCACAAATAAAAGATTTTTTTAGATAATGGAAAGAAGCCTTCGGCTTCATCCTCATTAAAGATGAACAAGACCAACTTATTACAACTCAACATGTAGAGGCAAACAATGTTTTTAAGACAAGAACAATTCAAAACCTAATTCTAAATGCGTATGATTTTGCTGTGAATAGGATCTTTTAGAACTACAGATGAGACTGACCGGATCGGGAAACACTCAGGTCATATATATCATATATTTGCACTTCTTAGCACTTTAAATAAGCTGCAAAACAATGCAAGTTCATGAATCTTGCTTCCTTGCTACCCTACCCAGTGTCAATTGGTGCATTTACATTGCGTTAACCCACCAATTGTGTAAATGTGTAACTAATAATTTCGTAAATACATTTGGTTGTGATGTGAATAGATCTTTTAGAACTACAAAGACTGACCGGAAACATAGAACTACTAACTATTGGACATTCATGAGCTGGCAGAGAGAACAGAACAATGCAGGTTCATGAATCTTGTTTCCTTTCTGCCCTGTACCCAGTGTCAATTGGTGAATTTACTTTGCGTTAACCCACCACTTGTGTAACTAATAGTAATTAGGTATGAAAACTGACTTGGACCAGCAGGGGCGGAGCTACATGGTGGTCCGGGTGGTCCGCGGACCACCATGCGCTCGGCGCATACAAGGCCCGTAGATATAGGAAAATTCAGATCGGGTAGCGTCCGCGGCCTTTGCGAATACGCCCCGCAACCGTTCTGTGCTCCTCGGTATTTCTCCGTGCGGCCGCTATGCGCACCTTCGTATCTCTTATTGAGTTGTGCTTCAAGGAATTCGATATACCAAACGATAGCGGCGGCGGCAAGCGCCGGACGACGAGCAACCGCACACGTGAGTCATCTGCAGGTATACGTCTCAGCATCTTCATCCAATTAGCATGCTCGTCCAGTCATGTTTCCTTTTTTTTCTCTTCCAATCTCTCCTTACAGCTAGAGAATAAGCAAATTAGCCCTAACTCGAACAGAACGCATCAGCTATTGCTTGTGGCCACCAGGCGGTGATCAGCGACACCGATCCATCCACCATCATGCATCAGACTCAGAGGCCGCAAGCCACAAGATACACAAAACTTTATTTTATTCCGTTATATTATTAGAATGCACACGGTCGCATTGGACTTTTTAATTTTAATTGTAGGATAAGATTTTTTTGTGTCAATTGATTATTGGAATGGTAAATTAAAACAATACTTTTTATTCTCTTGCAGATAGAAATATGAAGAAGAGTTGTGATATTGCCTCTCTTTTTCAAAAATATGCATCAAACAACATATTCTGCAATGACCTTTATCAAGAATATATTGAAATTTAGTTAACAAAATTTTAGATAATGGACCACCATAACTACAAATCCTGGCTACGCCACCGTGGACCAGCGGCTAGTGGCAGTAGATTTAGTAGTTGCTGCATTGGACATCACATCAGGAGGAAATAAAAAAGTGGTCCTACGTCGTATCGAGGACCGCGGAGCCGTGTTGAAGACAAATCTAAACTCGGACTATACCCGTGGCAAATGTGGTTGATGGGTGAGCCGGATTTAAACAAATGCACACTACTGTCAATTCGCTGCAATCCTCGAAGCGGCTTTGCCAATTCCGCTGCAAGTCTGCAAGGCAAATACTACGGTAAATCCCCAGGCCTTGGTTTTTGATGAGGTGGTTTATGTTCGAAACAGTAGCCACGTCACAGGTTTCTCGTGTCACTTGCATGCGCCGTCAAGCTAACCAAGCATCCTTCAATATATATATGGTTTATCACCTAGCTAGGGATCAGATGATGCCTTAGGGTACGTGAGCCAAGAAGAGGAAGTAAAAACTTTCCTGGCCAACATCTCTATCAGTAAGTTAAAATATTACTGTTGGAGTTGCCATCCATTACATGTTTATCCACCAAGGAAGAAGGGGTCTCCTCCATCACACATCAAATAGCCGTCGCTCCACAAAATGGGTCGTCAATATGGCCTAAGACTGAGAGGCACCAAGCCTCCAAGTGTTCCCGCACACCAAAACTTTAAAATCATCTATCCCAACTCACATGCACCCAACATACTAAGGCCTAATCACTAATAAGATGGGCGATAAGTACATATGATCACAAAGTTCTCGGTGTCATGAGGGTGTGTTCTAACACTTGCGCTGGCTTCTTCTTCGCTTCGAAGTACTCTATGCACTGGCTTCTTCTTCGCTTCGAAGTACTCTAACCGCTACAAGAAGTCTGGGCTTCTATGATAGTCAGATTATGACGATGGCAGACAGTAACAAAGTGACTGTCGTCATAAGGTGGATGTGACCACCAGAGGATGTTGTCATAGATCCCGTGACAACTGTTCTTCTGTCACTAACTTGTGACGGCAATATCTATCACTAAACATTTTACAATAATTGAATAGGATAGTGACACGTGTATATTGATGTGGCACATTGACATGTCATGTGTCACATGGTGAAAATAAACATCATAAGAACAAATTTGGCCCATTGGACTCATATGAAACGAGATTGTTTTTTACTAGTTAGTTGAGCTAAGCCGGTAGCCACGTATTGTTTGAGATAAGTTCTACGGTAATTATCACACAACACTCTTTTTATTTGGTTTTCTTAAGTTATGCATCTTTTTATACTTTTCAGAATAAAAGATAAATCACTCGAAAAAGAATACTTATCGAGATATACGGGGAACGCTCTCCCCCAAGCTGGATTTTGACGTAGTCGTTCATCTTGAGTCCTCGATTGCGTAGATGCTCATCACTCCTTCTTTGATGATTGTTCAAGGCAGAGCTCTGGAGTGAGTGAAGACATCACGGGCTTCATAGGGAATTTCTCTTTTTCCTGTTGAATTTCAAATAGACAACAAAACTTGTGGAACATATTAAGGGTTAGTGGAAAACTATTCCCTAATTATTTTTGGAGTCTTGAATTATCTTTTATTATTCAACTGGTTTTTCTTCATTTTTAGATTATATATATATGCCTCCACAGTGAGTAATTATTATGGGTTGCTACACACCACACTATTACTCACATGGGGCTTAGAGTTTATATATTTCCAGATGCAATGAGATGATTCAAAATATAAAAGTTATTTTTATTTTCAATGCAGTGATATGCTAAGGGAATGTAAACAAAGTAGATATGCTTAATTTAAATGTGCAGATAAATATCGATTTACCTTTCGGAGAAGGTTCGGAGATTTAGGTCCGTCGATCCGGACCTTACGTCTAGTTCAGTCTTCAGAGGTTTCTTCCAGCTTAACTGAGGAGTTGGATGGTTGCTCGTCAAGTGTTGGAGAACTTGATGATGATGTTGATGTTTTTTTCTTTTCCATACTTTCTTGGACTGAGGAGTCTCTTCCTGTTGTTCACTCTTCTTGGGCTTCTCTTCTTCTTCCTTTGGAATAGCTTCTTCTTGGGCAGCTTCTTTCTTTTTGATGTCTTGTTTCTTTTGGCGTTGAGAGTAGTGTCTCCTCTTGTTCTTTCTAGGCTGCTCACAAGTAGTGTAACTATTAAAGTAACAACGTACCTTCTCTCTAGGGAATTGGAAGTGGATTTCCCCACTTCTTATGTAGATGATCGCACCAGTGGTGTTGAGGAAGGGTCGTCCTAAAATAAGGTGGACATCGTCTTCTTCTCCCATGTCAAGAACCATGAAGTCGGTAGGAATGTAGTGATCTCTTATTTTGACCATAAAATCTTTCACTACTCCCTCCGGACGTCGGAATGATTGGTCCGCCATCTGCAGCTGCACATGTGTACGATACATGGGTCTAGTATTATACAAATGTTTATATGTTACCTTAGACATTATGTTGGTGCTAAAGCCGATGTCACAGAATGTCTTGTAGAAAGTAATTCCCTCGATCATACAATCGATAGTGGGTACTCCAGGATCTCCTAGCTTAGTGAGGTATGGTGATGGAAGGAGGTGGTCAAGTTCTGAATCAATAGTGTTGACCATCCATACTGTTTCTTTTGCCTGATGCTTACCTTTGTTCCTCCTTCTCCTATTCTTGTTCTTCTTCTTTGTTGGGGCAGCGGTTGTATCCTCGTAGAGGTACGGCGTCTGTGGGTGAACTCGAATGTTGAGGGTACGCTTCTTGAAATTGAATCTTTCTTTTCTCCCATTGATTGTGAAATAGATCTTGGCGCTATCTGCGTAGATGATGGCTTTGGTGGTACTCAAGAACGGTCGCCCCAAGATGATGGGTGCTTTTTCGTCTCCACCTGTTTCTACAATCACAAAGTCTGCCAGCACATACGAGTGTCCAACTACGATCCAGACATCTTCAAAAATTCCCTTGGGGTAGCACAGTGTCTGATCTGTAAGCTGCAAACATATAGTTGTATACAATAAAGGATCACCATGAATTTTCTCATAGATTACCCTAGGCATGATGTTGACGCTTGCTCCAAGGTCACAGACAGCTTCTTCAAAACTGTGGGGGTCCAATGCGAATAGGGATGACAAGTCTCCCTAGGTCTCCTTTCTTCACTGGTAGAGTGTCGTCTATCCATGTTCCCCATTGCTTTGGAGGTGCGATGAAGTATTGCCCTGCATTATAAATGTCTACAAGATTTGCAGTTTCTAAATTCTCCGGCTTCCCCGGAATCTTACCTCTTTCGGTCACTGGTACAGAAGCTGCTAGCTGAGATATTTGTGATTCTATCATTTTATTAAAGCTATGTTGATTCTTTATGGCAGAAGTAAAGCTATCCATTCTAGTATTAATATTTTCAAGCAATTTATTATTGGAAGCTATCTTTCTAGACATAGTATCAATAACTTTATTCTGATTAGAAATTATTTCTCTCAAGGGTGGTTGATTAAAGTTATTATTAAGATTATTACCTTGGTAGTTACCTGAGTAATTAAGCCTTGATTGCTGATTCCATCCTTGATTTTGTTGAGGATGATTGTTGAAGTTGTTGTTGATGTAGTTCACATCCTCTTGAATCTTAGGGCAGTTGCTCCCTGAGTGGCTAGTGCCTCCACACTCTTCACAGGTCATGCAAGAATCGTGGATGTGCGTGACTTCGTTCTTCTCAGTGGTGCGTTCATCGAACTTCTTCATGAGCAGGTCTATCTTGGCAGATAGCATGTCTACTTCCTTCAATTGATGCATTCCTCCTCCTCTCTTGCGAGGTTGAGTGCGTTCCTCATTCCATCCCTAGTTATGATGAGGACATCGCCACGCTGGACACACCAACGCTATGGTCTTTCCCAAGTTGCAATTCGTCCCCAACTCAACTGTCACGTCATCCTCGGATTCAGCAGACACATCATCGCTGTTTCGGTCATAATTTTCTCATACGACATCGAAATGGGGCGTTCTTGGATGTGTTGGAAAGGGGACGATGACGCCGTTGTTTTGGATCTGGTCTCAGCTCTAGAAGGTCCGTGGATCATTCTGTGTGACCACGGTAAGGTGTTGTGTCACCTATTTGGGCCAACTTGGCCATGTATCGTGTCGGGCCTTAAGTTCAAATTGTGGGGTGCCCAACCCCTGGCCGTCCTCAACCCTAGGTCGAGTCTTAGACTATAAACACAACCACCGCCGCTGCTAGACAATTGGGTTTTATTTAGAGTTTAGTTTTCCATCGAGAAACTGAATCGTTCATTGTAACTGTGGTGACAAATCCTTTTACAGTGATCCAGGGCCCCTGTTCTTGATCTCCTCCACTGTGTCAATTAGTCCTTTGGAACCGAGTTCTTGAACCCTCTATTGATATTCGCATCATTCATATTTGCAATTTCAGATTGCGTGTTTTTACCTTCTTGCTTGTGCTCTTCGATTCGCTTGCAGGAAAAGCCTTTTTGGCGAGGTCAATCAAGTTGTGCTTGGTTGATAACCAACGGAGCAGTGGTGTAACGGTTGCAGGGTTCGAATCGTGTCTGATTTGAAGCCGGATCGCCAACGTCGAGATCCCCACAAATCAAACTTACCGGCTACCTCTCGGAAGATCGAGCCTGTACTCATCAATTGGTATCAGAGATTTTAGGTTTACCGCGAGGTATATTCTCGTTTGCCTTAGATTCATATTTGTTCATTACCTAGAGTCCAGAAAAAGCCCAAAAATATTTCAATTTCCGCTGTCCTATCTCCCTTTGTGCCTTTGCAATTTTGTTTCAGATTCGCGTTGTTGAGTTTGTGTCCGTGGTCAAGTCTTATTGCCGGTTTAGGATTGTGTTCGTGGTCATAGTTCAATCGCCCATTGCTGTGATTTTTGTTTTCCGCCGCTATCCCATCCACCATTTCCAAACAACAAGTCGAAGTCACCACATTACTCGATTTGCCCCGCTAGCCGTCTTGTGTAACTTCTTGCCGCCGCGCAAACCCTAAATAGGTTGCCAGCCGCTCTTATTTTACCTGCATCGTAGCTCTCCTTACATCATCAGGCGAATACCTACTGCTGTTAGTCACAAGGACGATTTTGTAATCGGTGTTGGAGTTTAGGGACGTTTTGCCCTAACTGCCGCTGTCGTGTTGTGCCTCCTGGAACACATAACTCGAGATACCTTCGGTAAAACAGGCATAACTTTTCGCTCGTTTATCAGAAAAATCTAAAATTTTTACAGCAGCTTCTTGACACCATTTGGAGCTGACCCAAACTAGGCTTTGCCCTGTTTGGTTTTATCAAAATTGCCAAAAAATCAGGAAAATAAAGAAAAAAAAATTGTCAAAGTTTTTGCATGCTTTTCAGAGAACGTGCTGTATTTCTGTAGACCACATCCTACCTCCGTTGTAGGTGCTAATTTTTGTGGTTGTATCTTTTTTATCCTTGTTCAGAGAAAAAAAATAGTGAAAAAATAAAAAAGTTTGATTCCTACTATTGCCTTTTGGAAAATTTCGGGCAAAATTCAGGAAAAAGAAAAAATCTGGGTTATTTGCTTGTTCTGTGAGTTCTTTCTATCGTCCTTTGTTTTCACCTTGTTGCGCTACGTCTCGACACGTCTTAGCCAGCACCTGTGATTTGTACTTTGGATCCAGATTGAACAATCGCTAATCTACATTCGTTAATTGCTAATCCTTGCTGTCATATTGTGTGCCTACCCATAGCTCCACATATTCTTCTGTCAGCACAGATTCATCTTGCAACTGTTACCCACGCTCAACAATAGATTATTTCACCACTTTGGATTTGCTCTTGTTTGGTGTTGGTAAGAATACAGGTAAGACGGTGGTAAGCCGCTTGTGATTTTGCATTCCACTTTCACCACCACCACCACTTATTTCCTTTTAGTTGGTAGGGATAATACTTTGGTGTTATCTTTTTCTATCTTCTAACCATGGCAGGATCTCTGATGGACTTCAATGAGTGCATGTCCAAGGGCGAGCTTACAACGTTCATGACTGAACAACACAATCTTATGACCGAGCTGACGCGCAATGTGAACAATCTAGTCACCCGCATTGAACAACTCGAGCAACGCCCTCCACCTCATCGTGCTGATGATGAAGATGCAGATGATTTTGGTGATGAAGATGCGGATGCTGACGGTTATGTCCGTCGCCGCCTCAACTTCAACCGTCGCGGTATGGGAGGTAATAATCATGGTAATAATGATCCTTTTGCTAAAATTAAATTTAGCCTTCCTCCTTTTGCTGTAATGTTGATCCAGAGGCTTATTTGGATTGGGAGCTTGCTGTTTAACAAAAATTTGATTCTCATAATGTTCCTGTTGAGCATAGAGTTAGACTTGCTACTAGTGAGTTTACTAATTTTGCTTTGTTCTGGTGGAGTGATCTTTACAATGCTAATAATGCTGTTATTGTGCCTCAAACTTGGAATGCTTTAAAGCAACATATGAAATCTCGTTTTGTTCCTCCTTATTACCAACGTGATTTACGTTTGAAACTACAAACTTTAAAACAAGGTGATTAAGGAGTAGAAGCTTACTATCAAGAATTGCTTATTGGTTTAGCCCGTTGTGGTATAAATGAAGATGATAATGATGCTAGTGCTAGATTTTTTGGTGGTTTAAACCATGATATATAGAACATACTTGATTACAAAGACTGGCGCAATTTTTTCTAATTGTATCATCTTGCTATTAAGGTAGAACGTGAAGTACAGGGACGCAAACAACACCAGCCTTTCAGGTCTAACAATGGGAGGAATTTTCAGCAGCGTTCAGCGCCGGATACGCCCCAGATTCCTGTTGCATCACAGCCATCTACACCTCCATTTTCTTCCGGGGTAAGTCAATTGTCTAATGTGCAGAAGAAATGTGCCACTCCGGGTGCTTCTACTAGCTCCTCCTCGTCCAGCTCTAAAATTATTTACCACCGATGCAAAGGCATGGGACATGTCATGAAGGATTGCCCCAGTCGTCGTGCTTTCATTGCTACCGAGGATGGATATGTAAATGATAGTGATGTTGAAGATGATTTAGCCCTTGCTGCTAACATTGATGCAGTTTCCACCGAGGGCGATCAAGACAAGGAGGCCATCATCATTGACTCTGTGGCTGCTGCCGTAGACTACCCTAGACTTCTTGTGCAACGTGTGTTGAGTACACGTGTGGGACATGAAGAAGAGATGACGATCCAACGCCACAATTTGTTCCACATGTATTTCATTGTGCAGGGTTGTCGTGTTCTCACTATCATTGATAGCGGAAGTTGCAATAACTTGGTGAGTTCAGATTTGGTTGAGAAGCTTGGCTTGACCACACGACAACATTTGTATCCATATAAACTTCAATGGTTCAATAATAGTGGTAAGACTAAGGTAACTAAATCAGCACGTATTAGCTTTTTCACAGGTTCTTATCATGATACTGCTGATTTTAATGTTGTCCCTATGCAAGCTTGTTCCATTTTGTTAGGTCGTCCATGGGAATTTGATAATATTGCTTTACACCATGGTAGAACTAATACATACACTATCATACATAAGGACAAGAAAATTACATTGCTGCCTTTGTCTCCTACGGATATTATTAAACATGCTAATGAGATTAAAAATAAACCTCCAACTAATATTGCTAAAAATAATGGGATTAAGTTAAAAGGAGGTACTTTTCTTGCTACAACTTCTGCTACTGCTGAGTTATGTGATAATCCTGATGCACCATGTTATACTATGTTTTGTCAACCTATTATGTTTGGTGTATTGCCTGCTGTCACTAACCTTTTACAGGAGTCTGCTGACGATGGGATGAAGTCGAGGACGACTCCAATTCTAGAAGGAGGGGATGATGAGGACATCGCCAAGATGGAGTCGAGGACGACTCCAATTCAAGAAGGGGAGGATGATAAGGACATCACCACGCTGGACACACCGACGCTATGGTCTTCCCCAAGTTGTAATTCGTCCCCAACTCAACTGCCACGTCACCCTCGGATTCAGCAGACACATCGTCGCTATTTCGGTCATAATTTTCTCATACGACATCGAAACGGGGCGTTCTTGGATGTGTTGGAAAGGGGACGACGACGCCGTCGTTTTAGATCTAGTCTCAGCTCCAGAAGGTTCGTGGATCATTTTGTGTGACCACGGCAAGGTGCTGCGTCACCTATTTGGGCCAACTTGGCCATGGATCGTGTCGGGCCTTAAGTCCAAGTTGTGGGCGCCCAACCCCTGGCCGTCCTCAACCCTAGGTTGAGTCTTAGACTATAAACATAGCCGCCGCCGCTTCTAGACAATTGGGTTTTGTTTAGAGTTTAGTTTTCCATCGAGAAACTTAATCGTTCATTTTAACTGTGGTGACAAATCCTTTTACAGTGATCCAGGGCCCCTGTTCTTGATCTCCTCTACTGTGTCAATTAGTCCTTTGGAATCGAGTTCTTGAACCCTCTATTGATATTCGCATCATTCATATTTGCAATTTCAGATTGCGTGTTTTTACCTTCTTACTTGTGCTCTTCGATTCGCTTGCAGGAAAAGCCTTTTTGGCGAGTTCAATCAAGTTGTGCTTGGTTGATAACCAACAGAGCAGTGGTGTAACGGTTGCAGGGTTCGAATCGTGTCTGATTTGAAGCCGGATCACCAATGTCGAGATCTCCACAAATCGAACTTACCGGCTACCTCTCGGAAGATCGGGCCTGTACTCATCAGGTTAGAGGCCATCTTCTCAATCAGAGTGGTTGCTTCAGTGATGTTGAGCGATAAGAATGATCCTCCAGCAGCTGCATCCACATTCTCACAGGTACTAGAAGTGAGCCCATGGCAGAATGTCTGCATGAGTAGCCAATTCTCCATCCCATGGTGAGGGCATTCTGATATGTAATCTTGAAAGCATTCCCAGGCTTCAGGGATTGATTCATCGTGTTGTTGCTGGAAGGTTAAAATCTTCACACGTAGAGCATTTGTCTTCCCCACTAGAAAGAATTTTGCTAGAAAAGCAGTAGCACAGATCGACCATGTGGTATTCTTGTCCTTGTTGGCGTAGAGCCATTGCTTTGCTTTTTCTAGGAGTGAGAAAGGGAACAAGCGGAGCAATATGGTGTCTCTTGCGACTACCTTGATGGTCAAGGTGCTACAAATCTCCAAAAAGTGTTGGAGATGAGCACTCGTATCTTCATGTGCTTTTCCACAAAACTGGTTTGCTTGCACCATGTTGATCAAAGCAGGCTTGAGCTCAAATCCGTTATCTCCCACATTTACTGTCGGTCCAGTCCTGATGTTAGCAGTGGTTGGAGCGGAGAATTCACGGAGTGATCGGTCGGCCATGGCTTCAAAGTCTGGTGTTAAGCTTCTTCTCAATTGATTGATCTCAGACGAAGTGGTTGGAGCCTTCTTGAGCTTTGCTCTTGTTCTTCTGATTAGAGCTTCGGGGTTCTCAACGTAGTTTGTCAGGAGTTCAAAACCAGTCATACATCACCCTGCATAAGGTCAAAAAAATAGACAAAGGACAGGGTGAGCCTGTTAGAGTAAAGGATCAAGTGATGTAGTTTAAATATCACATGTGTAAGAGTGTTCCTAGATGTGGAAGTGTGTTTATGCTCTTATGAATGTTTTCTAACTTAGTGTGCCATTCCGTTGCCTCCCCGGCAACGGCGTCAGAAATGCTTGTTGACACTTCTTAGCATCACTCGCGTTAGGTTGTCATCCCCAACATGACACCAAGAGTGTGGTTGTATTGTACTCATGCCACTTAACTATATAAAGATATTAAAGTATACATCCGTAAGCGCACAGATAAATACACCCGTTGCAGCATTTCACCCAAGTTTATCCTAGGTATCGTTATTTATATTTAACCAAAGGAGAACAAACAGAGGGGCACATATTAATTAAAGGCTACTCTACACATGTGATATGAATATTCGAAATCACTATCCTTTACTCTCAAACAGGAATCAATCAAATAAAAAGAGATAAAATATATGATAATCAGACCATTCAGATGATATTCCTTAGAGCAGTACTACTATGGCAAGTCATTGATCAGAATATAAAGTAAGAGAATAACTCCTAAGTAATCCATTAACTATTAGTCATAATCTACATTGATTAGTGCAATTATATCAGACAATCATTGGCTAGGTTATCTCATATCCATAAACAAGAAACATCTCCATTACGAAGCTGAGAAATAGAGTAACAACTAAGTAATGAAACCGCGTTCTACTAAGTTCTACACTCGGGGAGTGGACTACAGAGGACTCAACAGGAATGTCACACCCACGATCTACCACATGGCTCGGAGTATAGAGTGCATTTGCAGGTAAACAATGTATAAGTACCACACTTGCACAATGTTGACCACCCACCCATGACTCAATAAGGTGAGTGCTTTACAAACATATGTAGAAACATAATGATAAACTATCTATGCCAAATATATAATCAAAGCAGACTAATCTCATAATAATCAAGGATATAATATAGATTAAGAACAAGACCATATCTAATGTATCAAGAATAATGATCAAGAACAATGAACTAGAACTGGACAATGTTGAACTAGAACAATTATGAACTAGAACATAAACAATTAGAACATAAAGAACTAGAACATGAACTAGATCAAGAACTAGAAGAACTGATGAACTAGATGAATATCTGAAGAACAATGTTGATACAAGAGAGAAGAACTGGATTTACCAAGCTCCTCTTGACTAGATCTAGAGTCCAAGGTTGCTTGACTCCTCTACTTCTAATTTTAATCTAGCTATGCCTAGATCTGATGGAGCTCTAAGGAGATGAGAGTTGCTGGTTGGTCTTCTGCTTTCTGGTTGATGATTGATTGAATGAATTCCTCTTTGGAGGGGGTCTGGGGCCTCGTTTATATAGCCCAGAGCATGGAACCGTGACCCTTGGATCAAACCGACCTTCACGTAGGGTTATGCATCCTTGGAGGCGGTTGAAGTAGCTTGCAAAGGAAGGAGCCGAGGGGCAGCAGCCAGGGGCCGGTCGGCCTAGGGTTGAGGCCGGTCGGCCCCACCTAGCAGCGCCTCGTGGTGGCCCTCCTCGTGGAGTCCTCTGGTGTCCTCTAGAAGCTTCTTGCGTATTCATGACGTGGAGATTAGGCCGATTGACGTGGGTTTCTTCTCGTGGAAGATATCAATTCCTGAATTATTCTGATAACCCCCTACAAAATATAGATTCTCCAAAACTCGTGGAATTTCGTTAGTTGACACCCTAAACCTATGTTGGTGATCATTTATTAGCCCTTTATATATTTATTTTAACCCTTTATTATGGTAGATAACCATCGTCAACACCATCAATTTCAGCTTTAGTGAAGTCATCTTCAAAATCAGCCAAGAAATTAGCTCTGTTAATGAAATCTTCTGGGTGTATGTAGAAGCCAGAGAATTCTGAGGTCCCCAATCTATCCTTGAAGGCTTGCCACAAGAGGGATTCTTTGTCTTTGTGACTGGTAGTAGGTATATTGTCATCAGATATCAAATGACTGATTAGATTTTTCCTATATTTGATTGTAGCATTGGCATGAAAAAACTTAGTATTTGTGTCCCCAAGCTTTGTCCATTTTATGGACCCTCTATGTCTCCAATAAGTTTTATGGTGTTTGAGCAGCTTGGTCAGTTTGTCATTTGGGATTACTCTAAAGTTCCATTCAGGCAAGCTTAGATCTTTGAGTTCTTCTAAAGTTTCCAAAAATTGAATGCAGAGCTTGACATTAGTTGTGGAGTCCATTTTAACAATGAGATAGAACCAAATATGCCTACAAATAAATTTTAACGAGACACATACTCCAATTTAGGCACATATAAAGTTAGTGGCAATAGAACATCTATGTAACGGAACCGTCCAAATTATAAGAGCACAAGTACAAAAACAATCACCGAAGTGATCAAATTCTCGCACTTGAGCCCATATAACTCCGGTAGTCCAATGAAATCATGAGGGATTTCAAACTAACCAACATACCAGCCAAGATCGTAGTGATTCAACATAACAAGTCACATGTTACAACCATTTCACAAGTAGTTCAATATACATCGGAGTTTAACATAGTTATTACAACTTAAGTTCAAAAGTAGCGGAAGCAAAGTAATTTGAAACTAACAACACCTTTATTTCAAATATATGCCAGTACTAAGGTCGACTTCCAACAAAAGCATTAGAGAGAAGATAACTCAGAAGGATCATGCCCGTGATCACACTCCGCCTCTACGGCAGGAGCCAACCAACTCTTGCAGTCGCCATGATACATCACAACCTGCAACAAGTGGGGATAAAACCCTGAGTACAAGAAGGTACTCAGCTAGACTTACCCGTCAGAAACCAGAAATAAAGTGACACCAAGGATCATGCAAGGCTGATATGAAGTGGGGCTAACTTGACAACATTTTGCATAAAAGCTTAATATGGATAAGTAATCATTAATGCTTAAGCATCAAGTTAATTATCATTAACCTGTCCTCTATATTAGAACCTGTACTAGAGCACTCACTTTATTAGGAGCAAACAATATTAACCATAGCAAGTATAAATTGAGGCAACCTTTCCATCGTTATCCAATTAACCATCCGTTCAATTTAATGGAATCTACGTTGCCGCTGCTCAAGTCAAGTGTTCACTAACCGGGAGTGACGGCGATTCGAATCGAATTCCTATCCAGCTGGAGGGGTATTTCTAACGCTCACCGTGTAGACCCCTACCAGGGTCGCATAGGCCACCTTTTCATATGATTCAGGAATCGCGGGTCCGAATGATGTCGCAACCCCAAGGGCGACACTCTGCCAGGTGATAGGGACTCTAACCCCCCTTGGTCTCACGCCAATGTCCCCAAGCACATCCTTTCTCTCCTCCAAGAAGCAACCTACCATTCGATTCCCGGTCTGAACCATATTACTCGGCTTCGCGATCGGAACGACTTATCCGGCCAACTAAGTGTTATACTGCGTTCAACATGACTCAAGGACGTACAGCGAATCGGTCCTTAAACGACTCAGACGGGGATAGATCCACACCCAAGACCTTCATGCCTTGTTGCTTCACTATCGTCATCTCGCCCGGTCTCATTTCATTTTATTAACACATGGTTCCATTCCACGATAGCAATATAGCCAACCGTGCCATATATGAATATCCCTACATCTCGCAGGTGACAAAAAATCACCTGACTTCTACCGCTTAAAGCAGGGCTAAGCATCTACTCGATCCTAGTCTAAGTAGGATTCATGGATTCATATATCTGGACAAGGAATGATATAATGCAGCAAGGTTTTCAACCAACTCCTACCACTTAATGCAACAATACTTATAACATATATATAATTAATTGCTTTGAAGGTAGGAGGCTTATAATGCTCCGGGGCTTGCCTGGGGTCTGACTCAAGTTAGAGTATGTCAGATGAAGTCACTTGGCGAGCAACCTCCAATCTACCACTTGTCCGGTCCTTCTATCTTCGGGTTTGGATCCACCAAACACCGTCTTCGGGTTTGGCTCCAACGGCACATCCTTCACACGTTTCTGCTAGCATACCTATATGAGATGCAACCATGCACATGTGTGAATGCATAGAAGTGCAATAAACAGAGTAATCAAACAAGCCTACCAAAGTTCTCATCAACACCTAGAGCTAATTAACTTAATCCACATTAGGGCATAACATAGAAGATGGCAAGCACATCAAGCAAGACACAAGCCTCAAGATCACAAGGTACTAACCCAAGTACTTCCAAAGGTATGAGTCACACTTCAACACACTAGCATGGCAAAGTTAATCAAAGCACTACAACTAAAATCTGTCACTTTCTGGACATACATATAGTAGCTCAGTAAATCAATCATAACTGGAGATCCCTAAATCCAAATGACTTGCAAGAAGATATTCTGGAAAGCTTATGAAATTATCTACATTTCATATTTAATCATCTCAACATGATTCCCAAGTTATCACGACCAAACATGCCAATCTTTAAAGTCTGCACAGAAGGTAATTAAAATCTGACAGTAGACTTATTAAGCATGCAACTCTTAAACTATCAGACCTGGGATCATGAAAATTTAATACAAGCAAGATAAGATAATTATGTACAACTTTTGTATTTACCAAAACCACAGTAAACATCATTTACACCATGAAACTAGTTGCACGAGTAACACCACACATGCAGCTCAACAGCAGTGGTACAATTATAGACAGAAAAACTGATAGAAACTTCAGAGAAGCATAAATGGAGTTCTAGGCCTCCAACAAACCTATTATGGAAAGATTATAAAGTTACCTACAACTTTCTTGTAATCATCTTAAGATGATTCTACAGTTAAAATGGTCAATTAATTAAATAATTGCATCTCTGTCCAAAATATGGACAGAATCTGATATGCCACTTTAAACTGCTATAACTTGAGTTTTATAAATCCAATAATTATGGTTCTAGACATTTTTGAAAGCTTAACAAATTGTCAACAACTTTTCTATAAACATCTAGAACTAATTCTGCCACTAACAAGGTCACACATGGCACACAAAGCAATGCTGTCTGGGTTTAGGCAGAAACTGCCACAGTACTTTAAACAACTATAACTAAACATATACTTAACCAAAAATTGTGATCTTTAGCTTTTTGAAAATATTATGAAAAGTAATACAACTCATTTATTGTCATCAAGGCATGATTCATAACTTAACTAAGCCAAACAATGCATACATGCAGAACTGTCCAGAATAGAAGCAAAGCAGCATATAGCATTTGTTATTTTTATAGCTCCTAAACTATCAAGCGTAAAATCTTGAAATTTTTACTAGACATCATACATCACAAGACTAACATGCCACACAAATTTCACTTCATTTGGAGTTATATATTTACAGTTATTAAAAATAACAGATCCAACTAGCATTCAAAACCTAGTTGCATAAATATATTTTTACAGCTAAAACTTTAAACTAAAACATGACATATTATAGATCCACTGCATAGAGAATTCCACAAGGATTCCAAAAAGTCCTCATTTGCTATTTTACGAATTTCCTATGATTTACTATGTAATTTTAAAGTTCCTGCAAAAATAATTACAAAGCAGTCCTAACGGCACTATTCATATGAGTCGTAGGTTCTGCAGAAACCCCCCTGTATTTAGTTGAATTCAAGCGTCGCGTGGTGAAGTGGCCGGCGTGGAACTCGTTTTGGGCCAGCTTCCGAGCTGAATTAGTTGATGGGTCAAAAACGAAATTTGACGGCCTGCTGATGCTCTTCGTTTTTCATTTAGGGTGCTCGGCCAGTAGAGCAATAGATCAGCGGGTAATTAGTCCCCAATATGGCAATGTCAACGTGTTGAAAATGGTCACGGAAACTCGCCTTCGGAGGTCAAGACTCGGTCAAACTGATCTCAATTTTTTGTATGTTCCCCTCCAAGATGTCAGCTACAAATTTTATTTTTGGATCAAGGCAAGTTACTTAACAAAATTATGAGAACACGACATGTCAATCAAGTTGTTACTAATCTCGGACTTCAATATTCTAAGTCTGAAAACAGCTTTAGATTCAAACTTTGGCCCATTGTTTGACTTATTTTCAAGCTGAAAAATGGTATGCTCTAAAAGCAAAGTTTGTTGTACACAACTCAATCTACAACTTTTATTAAAGGACCTTGAGCTGGTTCAGCTTAGATCACAATATACAGAGCTCCAAAGTCGAGCACACGAAACTGATATTTCAGTTTCAGTAGGAACCCAACTGAAACACGATCTTTGAGGCTCTGTAGCTCTAGTACTAGTGGGAATTAGGTCATAGTGTTGTTGACAAAATCATAGAGCTATGTGAGCACTACAATATTGCAAATATGAGCTAGAGCTGGTTCTGCCTAGTTTGGGAGATAGAGTGCTCCAAAGTAAGCTACTTGAAACTGTTGTACAGTCCAGACTTAGCCAAATTGGCTAAGTGCCAAACAGCAGGTCAAAACTGACTTGGGGTCCCTGTTTGAGCATGTTCCCTACATTTCCATGACTTGACTCTTAAACAAAGTTTGTTCCTTATAAAATTCCCTACAACTTTGTTAAAGGGTGCACAGTCATGCAAAGCTTCTAGGTCACACTTTTGAAATGGTCAAACAAAAGGGTTCTAGGGTCCATACATGGTCAACCATCACTTAGAAGCACATTTAGGCAAAATGATCAACATGAACATTGTTCCATGGAGTGTCCTAAGTGTAGTTAAGGTGTTGTAGAGGCCAAACATACCCACCATGCATAGGTTGCACAAAAGTGTAGGCCTCACATGCCTTGAAACATAGAACTCAAGTGAAATGCTATAGTCATTTTATGTGGTTGTTTCAAGATACATGCTACACATGTTCCACTAGGTTGTCCAAGATGTGTTGCACATGTTGCATTGTATGTTGCACAAACACTAGTTCCCATGGGATGCAAGGCAAGTTTTAGTTATAATCCAAACAAGCATATAACTTATCATTTCATGTGACTTTTTTATTCCAAACTTCATGAAACTTTTTCAGGGATCAATATAGATAGTTATTGATGTGAGACATATGAAGATACTTTGATAACAACACCCAAGCATATATCTTTTAATTGAGCCTATATGTAAGCAAGGGTGCAATATCCAAGTTTAGGTTAGGGGGTTTATTTCCATAGGTTTGACTTTGGCATCGTCATCTCTACTAATCTATCATGTTTGAGCTTAAACCCACTACTTAATTGGTGATAAACACCTGGGGTGTTACAATCTATGGATGCAATGAATGATTTTTTTGATGCAATATTATAGTAAGATCTTTCGTAACGGAAGGCAACATTCAGGCAACAAAGTTTTATCGTGGTTGTATTCACAACTACTTGCAAAACCATTTTTGAATGCAATATAATAAAATCCACTGTCGATCAATAGTGTTTCGCACCTTCCCAGACTCAGAAACCTTTAGATCTACAGTTCCTCCATGTCAGTTGTCCGATCTGCCCTCCAACCATCGGATGCTTGCCACGTCCTTATCCTCACGGGAAAGAAAACCCCAACCCCTCTCTCCCGAACCTTCTTCTCAGGGTCGTCCCCATAGCAACAAAAAAATCCGCCGCTCACTTAGGACAACAGAATTACTTTGTGGCCTTATGTGCAACTAATTGTCACGAACTGTGTTCCCTTTTCTAAAAAAAATGGTGCTGCTAGTGCTTGGACATCCGGCCCTGGCTGCATCTGGACGCTGCTACTAGCTGTCCCATACAAACAAGCGGAATCGTCAAATCCCGCGCTTTCCTCCACAATGCTCATTTATCCACACTATTTCCTCGTGCAAACAAGAGCGCGCGGTGCGATGCTATGCCCTGTCCCCACCACTCCCCATTCGTCACATCATGCCCCCTATTGCTATAACATGGGAAATCAACAAAGTGCAACATACAACATTTAGTTATATAAAGGAGATGATACATACTTAATCGAAAGGCAAAATCATCGGTTACTACAACCCAATTTTATTGCTGCAAGATGAGAAATCAATCATTGTAACATCTCAGTCTATTTGCTGCAACATGGACAATAAGCAGAATGCAACATCCAACATCCAACTACCGAAACATCAAAATAAAGGAGATGCAACATCTCCAATAACGTAAGAAAATGATTGCTTACTGCAACACCAAGAAATCAACACTTACTGCAACACCAAACATGCTATTTTGTAGTAGCAACATGGGAACACCAAATAATCATGTGATGCAACATGCTTAGTTCTGTTGCAGCAACAGGAGAGATTATCTACTGAAACATCTGAATTTGTTATTGAAATATGAGAAATCTTCTGATACAACACAAAAAAACAACAAAATGCAACATCCCAAAAAGCATGTGCTGAGCAACAACGACCCTAGAGGCAAGGAGGAGGCTGCAGACCTGGCCCCTCTGAGCGGCAACGGACATCGTCGTAATATGCTGGCTTACCAATGGAGGAAGGCGGACGGACGCGAGAGAGAGAGAGGATGTTGCTTGCTCGTCATTCTCGATGGGAGCTGTCACTGGAGAAGGAGCACAACGGGCGAGGGACACCATGGAGAGAGAGGGGGGAAGATTGGCACTTGCAGTAGGACGCAGTGGAGAGGTGGCCGGCGCTGGGCGAAGGATGAGCAGGAACTCAGAGCGAGCGATGCTGGGTGAACCACGAGAGAGGAAAGCAGAGATTTTGGAGAGAAGCTGGTATTGATAAGAATAATATGACCCGTGGGTAGAGATGTGAGGCCGTTCGGGCCTACCATCCACGTTGCATCTGGAGATTCAACCCGTCCAGACGGCCTAATCCTATCAATTCTAAAAAAATGTGCAACTAATTGCAACCAACTTTACAATGGTGGCAACAACACCTAGCTTCGCAACGCAACATCAATATTATCACAACTCAACACTAGCTTGGCAATAGGCACCCATACTCGCAACCGCCTTTTCCACCATGGCATTAGCGCCTACCTCTTGCAATGAAGCTTATGATTAACTTTAGTGGTCATAAGGCCCACATATCGCTACCAATTATGACGTTGGTTGTCATAGAACATTAGTGCAGATATGGGTAGCAATCCTGGTTGGCAAACCCCTTTACTCTCGGTTTCCCAGCCGTGAATCCGGAACTATAAAGGCCCCCCCTTTGGTCCCGAATTAGGGAACCAAGACTAAAGGGGATCTTTAGTCCTGGTTGGTAACGGGGACTAAACTGGGCATCAGACCTTGCCTCGGGGCCAGCGTGTTTAGTCCCGGTTGGTGTTTTCAACTGGTACCAAAAGGTACTTTTTTTTCTTTTTCTTTCCTTCTTTTATGGTTTCTTTTCAATTCAATTCTTTTTTATTTCAATTAGCTTTTCATATACGTATTCTGTGCTACTAATATACGTCCATACGTATAAGTTTCCGTTCAAGCATTATACATACATAATAAATTAAAATGTATGAAACTATACAAATATTTTAAAAGCTTGTGCATGGAACTATATACATAAGCTAACAAAAGCTTGTACTGTCCTTGGGATTACATTCAATCATAATCATCTTCATCATGGTTTGGAGCTAATTTTCTTCCGTCGTCATAAAACTCTCCATTGGGATATTGGGATCTAAGACCTGGTCATTAAGAAATCCTGCTAATGACTTTTGAATTGCTTTGATCTGATCATTTCGTATAACCTTTTGCTTCCTCCATTCATGCTGGGAATGAAAGAAAAAGTATGAATATATTTATGATTAGTATGTGTATATATATCAACACAAAGGTGATAAATAAATTATGTATATTGTTTACGTACTTCGAGGTACTCTTTATTTGTTTTCAACGCGTACTGCATGAGGTGCTCGCAAACTTAGTATCCACATAAGATGTTCCCCGATTTCTGCTTAGGCACCCTTATATGAGAAAAAAGATCCATCAACTAATGAAGCATGCATGGTAATAATAAATCGAACTAAATAAAGATGCAGGGACATATCTAGTACTTACTTTAATTTGTATTTGTGTATGAAACAAATTAAAAAAACCACCATTATTTCCAATTAAAAAATCACAAATTTCTCTGTTTCTAGACCATGAAATGAGCCATCCTAGTAATGAAACATGAGATGAAGTTACTAACCTTTAGAACCGAAGAATGGATGGATGAATCAATTGAAGTCTTTCACCAAGCATGAACCTCCTACACAAGCAAGAACAGAGCCGGAGATGAGCGAGAACAAAGAACTTGAAATGGCTCGGGCTAGGAGAGGAAGAAAGCTGGATTTATAGCATGGTGCTTTACTCCTGGTTTGTGGGTACAACCGGGGCTAAAGGGCGACATTTAGTCCAGGTTTTAGCCACCAACCACGAGTAAAGAGCCGAGGGACCTTCAGTCCCGGTTTGTGACACTTTAGTCCCGGTTAGAGCCACCAACCAGGACTAAAGTCCCCTCCTGCAAAAGCCTATGACGGCAGCTGTTGGGCAGGAGACGCCACCAACTGGGACTCATGCTCTCTTTAGTCCCAGGCCCAAATTTGTCTCAGACTAAAGCCAAAAACCGAAAGTCTATTCTCTACTAGTGGAACCCAATATTTGCAATCAAATATGTGGTGTTGCGAAAACAAGTAGTGCTAAAAGGGTCAAATCCTTGCAGTGCTAATTCTATCTCCCTCCTCCTTCTCAGTCGTCGGCCTCTTCTGTCTCCTGCGCACGCCACCGCCAGCCGCTGCCATGCCCCCCACCACGCGTAGGGCCAGCCGCAGCACCCTACTGCTGCTGCCCTCTCCCTCACTCTGGGCGCGATCTGCATGCCCTAGGGCAGCCGTTCCTCACCTCTAATCCCCCCAATCTCCTCAATTCTGCCCTCAAATCTCTCTCACGTACCCTCAAATACCCCAAAATTAAGGCAGGTGACAAAGGGACACCACCGAGGGGCATCATATCTACTCATAGCATCTCCAAGAGTTCCCTAAATCCCTTTCTGATCCTTGGTTTTTAGCAAGATAAGAAAAAATCCCTCTTCAACAACTCATAATCCATCCTCTTAATCTTTTAGAACTTGGGAAGAGTCACCCTGTTCCATGTAAAGTTACGAGCTTCTGAGTCTCGTGTATCTTCTCTCTCGCGGGCATGTTTGTCGGCCAATCTAAAGGTGGAGGGGCGTGAAAAGAATAAAGAGTACAAAAGGGTTCCTGATGCAAATGTACAAGAGAGAAAGAATATATAAAAGTGGTTAGGATAATTTAGAAATAGTATAGGATTCCTGATGTAAAATTGTTTTATATATTTTAGGAGTGGATTATTAGAAACTCTCGGAGATGGCCTTCTTTATTCCTTTCAATACTTTTTAAGGAGTTGTAAAACTTCATATTTTTAGGAAGAAAATATTGGATACTCTTGGAGATGTTCTGAGAGGGTAACTGCCAAGGGGCGGTTGCTTGTGTTGACCACCATCCAAAAATATTTCATAATAATAAATTGATCAACTGCACAACTGTATAAAATTTCTCCTTTTTGTTTTGTCTACCCAAGACCTTATAGTGTTCAGATGTCATGTTACCTATAGTTCTATTCTAGAACCAACTTGAGGATATTGTTTGACGTAGACTTTAGCAGAATAATAAATTTGCATTGTCCTATCATTTTATATCATAGATTCATAAAATTAATTTTCTGCCGGATAGGAATTGCATCCATAATTAAGCATTTGCACATCTCGGATACATGGGCTAGGTCTCTGAGATCGGTCGAATTATTCACCCTTATAAACTGGGCATGTCTTTTACAGTCTCAACAAATGCATGCATCCCATAAGGCCATAGCGCTGACATTAGCACAGTACACCTGACACAGGGCTGCCATAAACTCCTTTTCCTGCAGCGTATCCATCGGAGCCTCGGCTGCAGGAGGGGCTCACAGCAAAGTTGCTGACAGGGAATGATTGTGTGAACGTCTGGACATGGAATGTGAGCTGGTTGCCGGCGCGGACGACTTGGTTTACTCCAAGCCAAGCGAACTTGACCTGCAGATTCACACCGTACACCTCGGTGATGGACCCGGCATGGATCATTCCGCCGAAGGTACTCGCGAACTGAAACTTGTACTTCTGGCCGCCAAGGGGGATGAAGAAGCTGCACTCTCGTGGGAGGGTCACCTCTATTTTGCCGTCAGGTTTGAGATCATAAGAGTGCACTCGCTTGGGGACGAGACCACGCGCGGTAAGTTGTTTTTGGCCAGGATGTCGTATACTGTCCCGGTCGCAGCTGCTACCGTTATGTTCGCCGAGGTGGTAGCTGCTGCGTACTCAATGTGGTGGATGGAAGCCACGATGACAAGGAGGAGAATGTGCTGCCTCGCCATGGCTACTAATCCCCTAAGAAATTTTCTAGTAAGGTCCTGTTTGGCAGAATGGTATTTTTATTGACATGTAATTGGTTTACAGGTGTAATTTCTAGTGCACAAGGATACAGTTGTATACCTTTTCCCTTGGAATAAGCTGTTTGGAATGAAGGTAAAAAAAATTGTCTTCGTTGCCCAGAATAGCCACTACTGCATGCGTCCGCTGAATTCACACACACTACTGCATGCGTCCGTTGAATTCACACACACAGAGACACATTGCCGCTGGATTCACGCACACACTGCGTTCACTGAATTCACTCACAGACTGACGCTAGTCCCAAATGGCTGAAGGCTGTGAGCTTCTGACATCTCAAATGACCAAAGTCTGCAGTAGCTGGACATCTCAGTGAGCCAGTAAGCACAATCATGACATGGAGCATATAGAAAATTCGAAAACAAGACATGTTCAAGCTGAAAGTTAGACAAAATTCATATCCAACAAGGAGCCGAAATTCGACATAGTTCCTTCAAATAGGATCCAACAAAGTTGGCATGCTTGGATTGTTCTTCTAAGCTCAAATACAAGGACATAAATAATGTTTAAAAACAGTTTACTAATGGTTGAAGGAACTGCTAGCATCAAATAATGTTGTGACTTCATACCCCTCCACCGGTAAATGCTTCGATTTTGCATGATCTTTAAATGTTGCGGCGACTAACCTGCAAAATATATAGAAATTTAGCTAGCGGCATTGCCCCAAGTGTAAGACAGTGGCTACAGAACGAGAAAGAGAACTTCATAACAAAATGGGAATGGCTACAGAATTCTTCCGAAGATAACATAATCGCATTTCAGATTCCACAAAAATATTCGGAAAAATATATAGAAATTTAGCTAGCAACATAACCCATGATCTCTGCATGATTCAGAAAAAAGAAGAGCCCTACTAATTACTATACTGCTAGCTATGCCCTTGATGATGCCTTGAAAGCCGCTAGCTAGCTATACTTGAGTAATGTATGACTGTTCTACAATTGTTTGATGGAGATGGAGACATAAGCATATAACAGTAATGTATTAGCGCTACTACTCATTCACATGAAAGGAAGCCAGCAAGGCACTATCAATGCTGTAGAGAAATGATTAAGGAGTAATATAAGAATATTTGGATGGCCAACAGAATTTCGAATTTGAAAAAAAAAAAAGCAAACTTACTTGCATTTGATAAAGTTCCAAGCTTGTTCACTTCTTTAGTCAGCCACAAGGCTCGGAGTCTTGTTTCTTAGCCTAGAAATATCTCTCTGTTCAGAGGATCCTTGAAAACCTCAGCAGCTTGGATCTTTACATCAACTGACAAATCATTCATGTCCTTCAACACAACTAAGCATCTTGGCATTGAAAATTCTTGTCCTTGACATTTATTATGTGCTTTTGCTGCAGCTTGTTCTCTTTTGAGTCTCACAAAATCTGACATAGTTTCTTCAATGTGTGGCACTGGCTTTGCATCATTTCTTCTCTTTGATCTGCCTCTACTTTGTCCAGTTGCTCCAGATCTTGAACTTGTATTATCATCGCTGTTCTCTTGTTCATCTTCATCATTGTCTGAAAGGTTAATTGTTTTGCTATGATCTTGTTACAGTTCAGACCTTGTCTGCCACTGTTTTCCAACCTTTGATGTGACCTCAGCAGCTTGGATCTTTACATCAACTGACAAATCATCCATGTCCTTCAACACAGCTAAGCATCTTAGCATTGAAAATTCTTGTCCTTAACATTTATTCTGTGCTTTTGCTGCAACTTGTTCTCTTTTGAGTCTCACAAAATCTGACATAGTTTCTTCAATGCATGGCGCTGGCTTTGCATCATTTCTTCTCTTTGATCTGCCTCTACTTTGTCCGGTTGCTCCAGATCTTGAACTTGTATTATCATCACTATTCTCTTGTTCATCTTCATCATTGTCTGAAAGGTTAATTGTTTTGCATGATCTTGTTGCAGTTCAGTCCCTAGACCTTGTCTGCCACTGTTTTCCAACCTTTGATGTGAGGATCTTTTCTTCTGTCGATCACGTTGTATGACTATGTGACATTTCTACCTGAAAGTAAGGCGCAAATTGTGGATTGGATGAAATTTTCCAATGGGTCTCATTTGATGGAGGCTTCACAAAATCAAATGCTAATGATGAGATTGCATTAAAGCATGCTGCAATATGCCTATGTATTGTCTCTCCACTGTGCTGAAGGCTATCACACAATGCTATAAAACTTACATTCCGCGCGAGCATGTACATGAAAATTGCTAGCTGTGCTTCTACAGTAACCCCCATTGTAGTATGCAAGAGTCCTCTTGAACTAAGATAATCTACAAGTGCTTTGAAAATTCGTGCCTCCATTCGAAGATTATGATAAGATCGGCTTTGGTGGCCCTCAAGAAGTTCACAAGTATACTCTGCACCACTAAGCTTCGAAGTATGGCATGGTGTTTTAGCTCTACTAGAAACTGCATATAATGCTGGAAAAATAAGCATTATTATTTCTTCATCTTCTTCTTCCTCAGAATCGGTTTCAGTTCTTATATCCTCTTCGATATCCATCGGATGAATGTATCTACCAGCATTCATGGTCCAGAGAAGGATAGTATATAAATAAGGAATCTGATGGCATAAATTAGAAAGTAGTACCAAAAAACATAGAAGATGAATACTATATTGGACGATAGGAGTCCTATACTTGTTAAATAACCATTTTTAAAGAACCTGATACTGCCATTTGCATGTAATTGAATATTAGGATGATAAGTGGCTGCAGCTGAAGGCAATCAACTTATTCTAATAAGCATATTACTTTGGTTACATGTCCCAACGTCTTGGCAATTTACATCTAATAAGCATATTCCAATTTACTCTACCACTCGGAGTTGACCAGTAAATAAAATAGTTTGTCACTATAATCATGCATCTTCTGTTATCCATCCATTTCAAAAATGTACTTATATGCTAATTAAACGTGAAAGGAAAAAAGGACAAGAGATGAACTGCAGGCGCTGCTTGACAGGAATCTGCAATCTTCCTCTCTCTGATGCATTGCTGGTTGCAAGCTGCAAGCAGTACAGCACTGCAATGGTGTCTACACTACTGCTAGCCTACCTATCGATCTTAATTTATCACCTCCAACTAGCGTTCACAATTTGTTTACAGGCTAGTTAGACGGGGTAAATAGGAAACTGAAAGCTAAGATTCTTGTGGGTGCAAGTGCAATTTGTTGGATGATTTGGTTAACTCGGAATGAAATAAGCTTTGACAAGGTTGTAGCACCATCTTACTTGTAGGTTATCTTCAGGGGGACTTACTGGACCAGATCTTGGTCCCTGCTTCAGAAGGAGGAGGATCGCCAATTGATGAGGATGGGATGCAGATTTATTGAGACAACCGCGATGGAGGTGTTTGCAAGACACGGTTGGAGATTTAGTAATAGAATTGCTTTATAGATGTCGGGCTTGGAAACTTTTCCTCCTTTTTCTTTGGATCAAAACTTTGTGTTTGAGCTTGTGTGGACCGCAGTGGTGATGTTTGTAATAAGGAACAACTATGTGCATTGATCGATGCAGAAGCTGATATTCCCTTTTCTAAAAAAGCCTACCTATCGATCTAGCCTGACACATCGTTCTCCTCCTTTAATCAGTGCCCTATGTACTAGTTCAAATCTCAATCACCACATGCTAATCACCACATGTATTCCTCTCAATCAAAGCATCAAGGGCTAATCGAACTCCTCCCTCGATGAGGGTCACCAAGAACAGAACATCACAAGAACTTTGACAAAAACTTGTGAGACGCTAGAAGCTTACCTCACACTGTTTAGCCGCGGACCAAGCCTCTTCATCGCCGATCCATACTTCAACTAGATCGTCCTTGCTCGCGCTGTCTTCGATCTCGACGTCTCCTGCTTGGCGCGCCCTTGCCGCGGATGAGGTCGCAGATCCGGCTCAAGTGCTGGCTTCAGACCTCCATCGGCTCCAGCGGCAAGGTGGGCAGTCGTCGAGGAGTAGTTGGGGGAGGGGGAGGGACCGGCGGCATGAGGTGGGGGCGGCGGCGTGCTTGGGATGGGGTGATGACGGGGAGGGGGAGGGACTGGCCGCGTGAAGGAGAAACCCTCGCCCCTCGTAGCCTCGTCACTGAGCGGCTTGACTCGAGCTATGCCCGACAGATAGTGTATTTTTTCTCAAACCTTAGGAGATACACTTTTTTACACCGGTTTTGGGCCAAACCGAATGTAAAATAAGTGGGCTCACCGGTTATCCAAATAATGAACTACAGCCTATGTCAGAAAAAAATAGAACCTATAATTTACAGGTGTTTTGGCCCAATTACCGGGAATCCAAACAGGGCCTAAGTATAGACGTGTATTATCAAGCTGTATGTGATGGGATACATAGGCCATTAGCAGTCAGTATCAATGTATGCATGTCCAAATGAAGCAAAGTTTAATTGCATTCAATTCTGCCTAAATTATATTCCAGCAAAACATTCATCATAATAAACAAAAATTAACCAAAATATTAATTGCAGCTACTCCTGCCTTCATGTCATTCCCCCAAAACGACGCGACTACAAATAATGCCTAGAGTAAAATTGCATTTATTTATACCTAAATTAACTATGTTGTATCAAACATTTATTACAATACAAATTAAGTTACAATTTAGTTCTGTATAAATGGGATTCCTAAACGTTCATCACACCATTCTATTTTACTGAGTTCATTCATGGTATTGAATGTACAGAAGATATAATCCCTTTGGTTCTATAGTTCCTTTTTCTCACACATAGTTCTTGCCATTTTGTACAACATGGTCTTGAAAACATGGTTTTGAGTATGATCTATTATGTAGTACATACAAAAGATCAACAAATTGATGACTTTATTATTGATGTACGTTTCAAGACTAATTTATATATTCAATCTATTATGTCTACAAACCATAACTATTTTAGAAGTTATTTTCATAGTCAAAGTTTTCCAGATATCACCTCAACCATGTCCAAAACAAAAAAAATATGGAACTCGTGGGAGAATATGATAACTATTATGCTATTTTTGAACATTAATCATTCTGGTATCCATAATACATATTTTCTGAGTTCATACATGATCCAAAATTTTGAACTTACACTACTACACAAACGATTTTACGAGGCATTGGCCTCAGATTAACGGAGGCAGGGACAAAGGGTGTCATCTCCGTTAATCATTGCCAGACCCCACAGCTAAGCGCCCGCCTCGGTTAAAGATTAACGGAGGCGGCCAGCATAAGGCAACTGTCTCTGTTAATACTCCATTAATGAAGGCGGACGCCTTATGGTAGCCGCCTCCATTAATGTGTTAATAGAGGCGTCTGCCGTATGGCAACCGTCTCAGTTAATACCCCATTAACAACCATTAATGTAGTAACCGAGACAGACACCTTTAGACAACAGCCTCTGCTAGTGGACTATTAACGGAAGCGGTCATCCTTAGGATGCTCGCCTCCGCGTTACCCTACCTATAAAGGCAGCCCCCAACCACCCATATCTTCTTCCTCCACGAGCTCACCATTTCATTTTGGCGGGGTTTGAGCTTTAAAACTTTGAAAAATCACCATTTTTAGGGGGGAGGAGTTTTGCTCTTGAATGCCTTGGACATCATAGGAGGTTGTCATACACTCCCACATCCTTATTTTGCTGTTTTTTACATTGGGTGATCTAGATGTAGATCTAGAACTAGATCTATGGTGGAGGAGAGGGAACAAATCTGGTTCTTCATTTGCTTGAATTTGTTTGTAATGTTGTTATACTTATGTTTTGTTCGCTACATGTACAAGGTTAACTTGCATGGAAAGGTCAAAATGGATGTAACAGATATCGAGGCTATCACAGCCCTTCATAGATCAGGTGAAAAAGTTTGTTAACACTGCTCGAAAGCATGCTCTGGGTGTGAATCGACAGGCAATCATATGTCTATGTTCTCACTGCAAGAATAAGCATTTCTTAGAAGGCGGCGAGCTGCAATCTCACTTGATCAAATGGGGTTTTGTTGAGGTATACACAGTCTGGAGGTTTCAGGGCGAAGAAGATGCGAGTGGCAGTGCATCTGGAGGAAACACATTATCATCGACGATGAATGAAGACAATGGAGGAGGACCCTCATCATCATCAGCTAGGCATGTCGTTGCTAGCAAGAATGTTGATTTCATCATGATGGATGATTTTGTCCAAGACATGGCTAACGGCGGGGGTGATAGTGATGAGGATCTTGGTGAGCAGGCCTTGGTGGACCCTGAGTATGCAGAGCTTTTTGAGTAATTAATTAACTGCCTTGACAACTATGACCTTCTGTTTGGTAGCTTAAGGTGCCTAGTGAATTTCATAGAGATGAAGCAGGCGGCAAAGGATCCGCACTATAAGGATTGTCCGAAGCAATGGATGGCGCTGTGTTTTGATCTCTAGATGCTGATGCTGAAGGCTCGTTTTGGCTAGTCTGACGCTAGCTTTAATGAGCTATTACATATCTATCGGGTACCAAAACAAGGGGTACCCACAATCAACGATCAAAACAAACAAACTCCTGAGAAAACCACGCCAAAAACTCTACCCACCGAGACGGGATGAACCAAAACGACGAACAGAACGCCTCGACCACGTTCTGACTCGCACGAGACTCGCTCGACGGGACGTCTCGACCATGTTCCGACTCGCATGAGGCTCGCTCGACGGAACACTTTGACGACCGAGAAATCTCCGCCTCGCACGACCCTAGGTCGAGCCGGTCGACCCACCACACTCACCAACTCTGAGACAAAAGTTAGAGCATTTAATGCAACCGCCAACCACTTCCTACCCTTATGGCTACAGCAACAACCGGCATGGAAGCAGTACCAGTGTCAAATCTCACTTTTTACTGCCCATCTCGGGATGGGTGGTGAAAACCTGTCACTGAGTGTGCCATACTGAGCACTATTCTGCCACTGATCACCCTCGAGGGAGAGTACGACGAGTGTCGTACCCCGAAATTCTCAGGACTCGGCCATATCCGTTCACCATCGACCCACCTCGACCCGTCCTCGACTTGACCTCGACCAACCGCCGGTCAAACAAGAAAGCAAAGCCTGCATGACATAGGACCCAGAGTCTTTTCACCGTCTCATCCTCTACGTCACCATGGTGTCCGGGGATGGCCGACCATTCTCGGAGCACATCGCTACAGCAGCCTCTACAACGCTCGACAAAACTTCACCTCTAAGGCACCCCCGGTGTCCCTGCCTCCTATTGACCCTATAAAAGGGCAGGCAAGGGACTCTATGGAGGCGGAGGACGGAAAACCAAAAAGCCAGTCATCATCTCACCGTAGAAGATCAACATCTCAAGCAATCTCCTTTGTACTCTCACTTTTTCTCTCTGAGACCTGGGATCGGCTCCCTCTCTCACAGCTTGTAACCCCTACGCAAACACTTAGGTGCAAGAAAATACAATACTCCCCCCTCCCCGCTGGACATAGGGCCTTCCTTTGCCTGAACTAGGATAAACCCTCGTGTACTCTCCTTGCATCACCATCCAAATTAGGGACACGCAGCACTGATTCACTCGTTGGCTTAGGACCCTTGCAGGACCGAACGCCGACAGTTGGCGCGCCAGGTAGGGGACGCTGCGTGCCAACATCGTTTTCCTACCATTTTTTTGGATGGCTGACCCCGAACGTCCACTCCCGTTGGCCACGGTGATCTAGTTTGGGAGCTTGGAGTTCATGTCTCTTGGCCACGGCTACGACATCATCCTCCTCCCGCCCAGGCACCCGACCGACGGTGACTACGAGCTCTCCCAACCTGGGGGAGCGCTGCGCCGGTATCGTCGTTCTCGTCAGGCACGCGCCGCCAGGCGACGGCGAGCCTAGTGCAACCGTCGACATCGCCTCACGGAGGGAGATGGTATTCCCCGATCCGGCGCCTCTCAGCCAAACGCTGACACGGATTTCCTCATTGAGGATCTGTGTAGGATGAGCTTGGCTGAGGGTAAGATGCCGACAGGGAGTCCCGTCGCTCCACCGCCTGGTGCGGTGCCACCACCAGCCAGTTCGACTACTTCGGTACCAAAAACGACGTCTTCATCAGCATTCCCGTTTGGACTAGACTCGGTTGCCCGGGCGTATGCTTCTTCTGTAAGCACCAGCATGAGTGCTTACGAGGAACTCCACGAACACCATCTACGTTCCACCCTCGACCTCGTCGCGTCCACGCCAACTTCCGAGTACTTGGACTCCACGGAGACCGCAGATACAGAGCTCCGTGCGACTGTCTTTCAACATCTCGACCCCAGAGACGCACGACCTCACAAGCACCCGTTGTACTACTATTTCTTCGCTCCAGACTCCGACTCTGCCGATGACACCTATGACCCGACTCGCGAGTGCTTCAATATCGATGGAGCTATCGCGTCGGATTCGGAGGATGAGGCAGCTGTTGGAGGAAGGAACACGCCACCTCAGGTCGAGCTCCCTGCTACATGGGACGAGGCTCAATTCCTTGCAGACCAAGGAATGCAACTCGAGCAAATCCGCGAATTGCAGGACAAGCTCGACGAGGAACGAGAAAAATTGCGCCTACTTCAACAAACCCTTGAGCATGAGCGCGCGGCACGCACACACGGCGGAGGAGCTCGAGAGAGAGCTCGCGACATCAATCGTCGCATCGTCGAGGATCGGGCAGTCGAGCCCCCGGTTTTCGGTCGAGCCAGCCAGAACGTTGTCGCAGCCACCATGCTCCTTCGTAACATGCCCGAGCCATCGAACCCCGAGGCCCGTCGGGCCCATGATGAAATCCGAGGACTCCTCGAGACCGCTGCCATGCAGAAGGCCGAGAGTTCCGCCTCGAGGCGACACGAGCTTGCCTCGGAGCAGCCTGCGGAGCCCTCCTGACAGGAGAGAGAGGCCTCGGTTCATCCCAAACACGCCCAACAGAACAAGGCGGCCTCGGTCCGTGAACGCATCGTCAACAACCGTGAACCTCGAGACGCCCGTGACAACATCACCGAGCACTGGAGGTGTAAGTGTGGTGACAGTGCAGCTCGAGGCTACCACGAGCACAGGGGCGGGCGCTACGAGAGCTCAGAGGATCGAAGCCCTTCACCCGAGCCACCAGGCCCTCGGGTCTTTAGCAAAGCCATCCGCGAAACATTACTCCCAGCTCGGTTCCGCCCTCCCACGACTGTTACCAAGTATAACGGCGAAACCAAGCCCGAACTTTGGCTCGCTGACTTCCGCTTGGCTTGTCAGTTGGGTGGGGCCACCGATGACCGAGTCATCATTCGACAACTTCCCCTGTTCCTGTCAGACACCGCTCGAGCCTGGCTCGAGGACCTCCCACCTCGACAAATCCACGACTGGAACGACCTGGTGAGAGTGTTTGAGGGGAACTTCAAAGGGACCTACATGCGCCTTGGGAACTCATGGGATCTCCAGAGCTGCAAACAGAAGTCGGGCGAGTCCCTCTGAGACTACATCCGATGTTTCTCCAAACAGCGCACCGAGCTTCCCAACATCACCGACTCTGACGTCATCATGGCCTTCCTCTCTGGTACCACCTACAAAGAGTTGGTCCGAGAGTTGGGCCGCAACACTCCCATCACTGCCAACGGCTTGATGGATGTTATCACCAACTTCGCCACCGGTGAGGAGGCGGTTGGTGCCATCTTTGGTAGCGACCAGGACAAAGGGAAGCGCAAGGAAGAGGACCCGCGGGCTCTAGCCGGGGCTCATAAAGGAACAAGAAGAAGAAGAAGAATCAGCAGGGCAAACAAAGAGGCCCCGACCGACGACCTTGTTGCCGCTGCTGATCATAAGAAACCTCGAGGACCCCCCAGCGGGGGCATTTTCGACAAAATGCTCAAAGAACCGTGTCCCTACCACAAAGGGCCCACGAACCACAACCTCGAGGAATGCCACATGCTCCGGAGATACTTTGAAAGCCTAGGCATCAAGAAAGATGACAAGAAGGAGGATACCAAGGGAGACGATAAGGATGAGGGGTTTCCCGAGATTCATGATTGTTTCATGATATACGGAGGACCCTCGACGCGCCTCTCAACACGGCAGCGTAAACGAGGACGTCGAGAGGTCTTCTCCGTGCAACTCGCAACCCCCCTCTTCCTTGACTGGTCCGAGGTGGCCATCACTTTCGACTGTGATGACCACCCAGACTATGTCCCCAATCCTGGGGTCTACCCACTTGTCGTCAATCCCATCATTGCCAACACACGCCTCACCAAGGTGCTCATGGACGGCGACAGTAGTCTTAACATCATCTATGCCCAGACCCTCGACCTTCTGAGAATCACAAGAACGCACCTCCGACCCAGCGTCGAGGGCTTCCTTAGAGTCGTGCTAGGAAAGCGGGCAGAGCCCGTCGGGCGGGTCGACCTGCCTGTCTGTTTCGGCACTCCCGCCAACTTTAGGAAGGAAACTCTCACTTTCGAGGTGGTTGGATTCCATGGGACATACCACGCCATTCTTGGGCGCCCCTGCTACACCCGGTTCATGGCGGTTCCCAACTACACCTACCTCAAGCTCAAAATGCCGGGCCCCAACGGTGTCATCACCGTCGAGCCCTCCTATGAGCACGCCTAAGAGTGCGACATGGAATGCATCGAGCACGGAGAAGCCATCTTGGAGTCAGCAACCTTGGCGGTGAACCTCGACGGTTTGGCTAACGAGATCCCCGACACCAAGCGCCACACCGGCAACTTCGAGCCCACGGAAGACGTCAAGCTCGTACCCCTCGATCCCTCTGACCCGAAAGGAAAGACGTTGAGCATCAGCGCCACCCTCGATCCCAAATGGGAGGCAGTGCTCATCGACTTTCTCTGCGCAAACATCGACATCTTTGCGTGGAGTCCCTCGGATATGCCGGGCATACCCAGAGAAGTCGCCGAGCACGCCTTGGAGATCCAAGCCAGCTTCAAACCGGTGAAGCAACGCTTGCGCCGCTTCGACGAGGAGAAGCGTATGGTCATCGGCGAGGAGGTCCACAAGCTATTGGAGGCCGGATTCATCAAGGAGGTTCATCATCCCGAGTGGCTAGCTAATCCTGTATTAGTTAAGAAAAAGAATAGGAAATGGAGGATGTGTGTAGACTATACTAGTCTGAATAAAGCATGTCCACAAGTTCCTTTTCCTGTACCACGCATTGATCAAATCATTGATTCTACTACGGGATGTGAAACTCTGTCGTTCCTAGATGCGTATTCCGGCTACCACCAGATCAAAATGAAGGAGTCCGACCAGCTCGCGACTTCATTCATCACCCCGTTCGGCATGTATTGCTACGTCACTATGCCCTTCGGTCTTCGGAACGCAGGGGCTACGTACCAACGATGCATGCAACACATTTTCGGGGAACACATTGGACCAACCGTCGAGGCTTACATCGACGATATCATTATCAAAACCAAGAGGGTCTGTAATTTGATAAACGACCTCGACATTGCGTTCAAGTGCCTTAGGGCAAAGAACATTAAGCTCAACCCCGAGAAGTGTGTCTTTGGCGTTCCTCGAGGCATGCTCCTAAGGTTCATCGTTTCCGAACGTGGCATCAAAGCCAACCCAGAAAAAATCGCTGCAATAACCAAAATGGGCCCTATCCGTGATCTAAAGGGCGTAGAGAGGGTCACGGGCTACCTCGCGGCCCTTAGTCGCTTCATTGCACGCCTCGGTGAAAAAGCACTCTCACTATATCATCTCCTAAAGAAATCGGAACACTTTTCATGGACCCTCGAGGTAGAAGAAGCCCTTACAAAACTCAAAGCTACGTTGTCCAACTCACCGATCCTCGTCCCTCCAGCCACAGGGGAACCCCACCTGCTTTACGTCGCCGCAACGACACAAGTGGTCAGCGCGGTCTTAGTTGTCGAGAGGGCAGAGGAAGGGCATACCTTGCTCGTTCAGAGGCCGGTCTACTTCATCAGCGAGGTGCTCTCGGAAACCAAGGTTCGCTACCCCCAAATCTAGAAGCTGTTGTACGCCATCATCTTGACGCGACGCCAACTTCGACACTACTTCGAGGGCCACCCGGTGACCGTGGTGTCTTCTTTCCCCTTGGGAGAGATAGCCCGGAACCGAGAGGCCTCGGGTAGAATAGCAAAGTGGACGGTCGAGCTCATGGGTGAGACCCTCTCTTATGCGCCACGCAAAGCCATCAAATCCCAAGTGCTAGCAGACTTCCTGGCGGAGTGGACCGACACTCAACTTCCTCTGGTTCAGCTCTAGGCGGAGCTTTGGACCATGTACTTCGATGGGTCATTGATGAAAATAGGAGCAGGCACGGGCTTGCTCTTCATCTCGCCCCTCGGAACCCACATGCGCTATGCAATCCGGCTTCATTTTCCTGCCTCTAACAACGTCACCGAGTACGAGGCGCTCGTCACGGGCCTGCGCATCACCGTCGAACTAGGGGTCAGACACCTCCACGTTCGTGGTGACTCCCAGTTCGTGATCGACAAGGTCATGAAGAGCTCAAGCTGCCGTGACCCCAAGATGGAAGCCTACTACGAGGAAGTACGGCGCCTTGAGGACAAATTTCACGGCCTCGAGCTCAACCACGTTGCACACAGATATAATGAAGCCACCGACGAACTCGTGAAAATCGCTTCTAGTCGAACCACAGTTCCACCTGATGTTTTCGCGAGAGATCTCCATCAATCGTCCGTCAACATCAGGGCAAATGGAGGGGCCAATGGACCATCACTCGATCCCCCACCTGAGGCGGAAGCTCCCTCGACCAGGGCTGAAGCCATGCAGGTGGAAGGCTCGACCCCACCAGCCAACCTCGAGCCTGACTGGCGTGTTCCGTACCTCGACCATCTCACTCGAGGGGACCTCCCCTCGGATAAGACCGAGGCTCGACGGATCACTCGCCAGGCCAAATCCTTTGTGATATTTGGCGACAACAAGGAGCTGTATCGCCGCAGCCCTACGGGCATCCTCCAACGCTATATCATAAATGAGGAAGGCAGAAACCTGCTCAAAGATCTACACTCGGGGGGCTTGCGGTCATCACGCGGCACCTCGAACCCTCGTTGGAAACGCATTCCGACAAGGTTTCTATTGGTCAACCGCAGTCTCTGACGCTGTCAAGCTAGTGCGCTCCTACAAAGGATGCCAGTACTACGCAAGACAAACCCACCTCCTGGCACACGCCTTGCAAACTATTCCCATCACATGGTCGTTCGCTGTTTGGGGGCTCGACTTGGTCGGATCCCTGAAGAGGACAACTGGTGGCTTCACCCACTTGCTCATCGTCATTGACAAATTTTCCAAGTGGATCAAGGCCCGTCCTATCACTAGCATCAGGTCTGAGCAAGCTGTGCTATTTTTCACCGACAACGTCCACCGCTTTGGGGTTCCTAACTGCATCATCACGGACAACGGCACCCAATTTATCAGCAAAAAGTTTCTAGATTTCTGTGACAACCATCACATCCGTGTGCTCTGGTCAGCCGTAGCTCATACAAAAACAAATGGCCAAGTAGAACGTGCCAACGGCATGGTTCTACAAGGCCTGAAGCTGAGAATTTTTGACAAGTTAAACAAACACGGCAAAAAATGGGCCGTCGAGCTCCCCTCGGTCCTATGGAGCCTAAGAACAACGCCGAGTCGAGCCACGGGGTTCACTCCGTTCTTCTTAATCTACGGATCCGAGGCTATGCTCCCAACCGATGTAGAATATGGATCCCCGAGGCTGAAAGCATACAACGAGCAAAACAATGACGCCGCAAGAGAGGACGCCCTCGACCAGCTCGAGGAAGCTCGCGATGTGGCTCTGTTACACTCGGCAAGGTATCAGCGAAGTCTCCAATGCTACCACGACAAACACATCCACAAACGGGACCTCAATGTCGGTGACCTGGTGCTACGGCGAAGCCAGAACAACAAGGGACGACACAAGTTTACTCCGCCGTGGGAAGGGCCACACATCGTCGCGGAAGTACTGAAGCCTGGCACCTACAAACTATCGAACGAGAAAGGCGAAATCTTCACCAACGCGTGGAACATTGAACAGCTACGTCACTTTTTTCCTTAAAGTCTCGAGGCTCTGTAAATTGTTTCGCAATCCCATGATAGAATCATAGAATAAAGAATACATCGGTGTTCAAAGCATTTTTTCATAAACAACCAGGGAGGATCAACCCTGTTTTCTCAGAATCGACCCTCCCTCGGGGGCTGCAAGGGGGGAACCCCCTACGTATCCCCAAAAAATTCACATTTTTTTTCAAAAAAAGAAGAGAATTGTTACATAAGTCGACGAGGCCGCAAGCGCACCCTAAGGCTCGAGGGCCGCCGAGCCACGAGATCGCCTACACCTCCGAGCTATGGTACCTCCACTCAACCCCCCCCCCACACGCCAAGGGGTGCAACCGCGCGCTAAGTAGACCTAGTAATAGTTCATGATTTTGAAAAGGCTCACGTCTAACATTCCCGTTTGCTTCGAATCAAGTTCTTACACGATCCACGAGGCCGCAAACGCGCCCTAAAGCTCGAGGGCAGTCGAGCCACGAGATCACTTACACCTCCGAGGCTATGGTACCTCCACTCGCTCCCTCACGCCAAGGGGTGCAACCGCACGCTAAGAAAATCATGCAAGAATACGATTCAAGCGAGAAAGGGAAGAAAAAACTCGAACAAAAATGGACATTTAGTACAAAATTACATCTAAATGTTTCAAGGCCCCCGAGGCCATCACGACGCATGTTACGAATATTAACTTATTTACATGGGCCTTCATGCCCACGTTTGACTCACAGGCCCTCATCATCAGCGGGCGGGACCACCTCGACCTCGAAAAGCTTTTCAAGGCGACCCTCGGGCTCCTCAGTGGCCTCGATCAGGTTCAGGCAGGCTACTTCATTCTCCTCATCAGTCCGGTCCGGATCTGTGATGAAGCCATCAGCAATGAGGCCCATGTCATACTCGAACCCAGACCGAACGACCGCCATGGCCCTCTTCACGCCATGATGCAGCCCGCCTCGTATCTTCTCGCAGACGAGGTGTAAGGTCCAAATGGCTAGAGGGGGAGTGAATAGCCTATTTAAAAAATCTACAAGCTTCACTTAACAATCACGTTAGTATAAAAGATGGCTAAGCTAATTCTAGCACTAGCTCAACTACACTATGCAAGCCACCTATACACTTCTAGTGAAGCAAGGCTATGATCTCTAATACACAACAACAAGGCTAAGTCACTAAGCTACTTACTCCTATGTGATAAAAGCTACACTAAGCAAACTACACTAGAATTAGTACAAGAAAGTAAAGAGCAAGTAACTTGATTCTTATACCAACGAAGTAGAGAAGTAATGCACTCGAAGAATCAATCACAAGAGAAATCCTCGGCAAAGAGATGACACAAGATTTTTTACCGAGGTTCACTTGCTTCCCGACAAGCTACTACTCGTTGTGGCGATGCACCCACTTGTCGGTTCACGAGCTAATCGACTATCAAGAGTCGAGCCCTCGGCGGGCGCCGCACAACCGCACACAAGATGGGGATCCTCCAAGCCACGAGCTCCATTAGAGTATCCAATTTGTGAACTCCCGCGGGGAAGGATCAAGAACCCCTTACAACACTTGGTGAAGGCTCCAACAATCTCTAATTGTGAGCTCAATCACCTCCGCTGCTCCAAGTCATCTACCGTGTCGGGAAACACGGAAGAGTAACAAGAAATCCACAGCAACTCGAAGATCAAGTGCCTCTAGAATGCAACTCTCAAGCAATGCACTTGAATCTCACTCAATCTCACTCAAGATGTGCAACTTTGCAAAGAGATGAGTGGAGGGGTTGTTCTCTAGCTCAAAGGATGTCTCTAGGTCTCAAAAAATATGCAAAAGTTGCCCTCAAACCCCGGACACCTTCTATTTATAGCGAAGGGGTACGCAGCTAGCCGTTACGGACTCACTCAACCGATTGACCGGACGCACTCAACCGATTGACCGGACGCGACAGTGCCAGCGTCCTGTCATGTTCCAGTAAGCTCTCGTCGAGACCGGACGCGTCCGATCACACGTGACCAGACGCGCCGCGCGTCCGATCGGCACTCCGCTGCACTCTGCCCCTCTGGACGTCTGACCGGACGCTCCGGTTCCGTGAGGGACTGGACGCGCCGATCGCGCGCCCTTCTTCTGCGCACAGGTGAACTGACCGGACGCGCTAGTCAGGCCAGACCAGCGTCCGGTCACAAACCCTAGTGCCCGCGCCACGATGAACTGACCAGACGCGTCCGGTCAAACCGTGACCGCGTCCGGTGCAGCGTCCGATCGCCGTTTTTCAGTGAAAAACAATTTGGACTTTCGCCACCTTTTCTAGACTCCGGCGCAATAGAAAATAGGCATTTCATTTCCTCGAAAACCCCAAACCCCTTACTACCGCTCAAACACCACCGCCTTCGCAAATGTGCTAACACCACCAAGTGTACACCACAATGTGCATGTGTGTTAGCATTTCACAAACATTTTCCAAGGCGTTATGTTAGCTCTCAACTAGATCCTAATGCATATGCTCAAGACATTGATCTAGTGGCACTTGATTCCTGAGCTAACCGTGATTGGCCCTCTTGATAGTCGGCTATGTATCCTAAATCCGGTCAATCACTTCTCTACTCATCTTAGACCGGCAAAAGGAAAATCCTATGGTTATACCTTTGCCTTGCGCTCTTAGATCCTTCTCTTCCACTTGATCATCATGTCCATCATTTTATGTGCATTTATTCATGATCTTGCTCATCATTTCATGCACCAAATCATGTGGTCTTGTGGCCATCTCTCCATGCCATTTCCACCTCCATCACATGTTGCTTATGCCTAGCTTAATCACACTTGATACAATAGCATTAGCAACTTGGTGTCATTAATTACCAAAACCAAACTTGGGCTTTCACGAGGTGACCCAGCGCTGCCATCCGGCGAACAAACAAGTTCCCCGGTGCATCCTCCTCGGTATAGACATCGGGCTCGACCCCCAGGCCATCGCACACCGAGGCAATCACACCCTGGAGTAGCTGAGTCGCCCGACCTCGGCCTCAAAGAGGTTCTGGAACGAGGTAGCCGTCGCCTAGGCCGCATGTTGCTGCTTCTCCAGCTCTGAAACACAAACACCAAGTTAGGATAAGCCTGGGACCTCGAGGCCAAGGTCGAAACATGACAAAAGGTTTACCCTCAGCGTGGGTCCGCCAACCCACGACCTCGTCGCGCCACTCCTCACGCGCCTTCTCCAACGCCCGAAGAGCCTCGTCCTTGTCACGGACCGCTGCCCTCAATGTCTCAATCTCCCGACCGGTGCCCGAGAGAGCCTCGTCCCTCTCTCGGACCGTCCCCTTCAACGTCGCAACCTCATCCTCCAAGGTTCTGACGCGAGCGGACGCCAACCCGATCTGGATGTTGAGGGCGTCACGCTGACCGCTGACTGAGGCGACATCCTCCTTGAGCTCCTTCACGCGCGCCAACAGCGGCGCGAGGTCCTCACGAGCCTTGGCCGCCTCCTCCCGAGCCCTTGCCGCATCTTCACGTGCCTTGGCCTCGGCTTCCCGAGCCTGCGCTGCCTCCTCCCTGACCGCTGCATGAATGACGCGGAGCTCGTCCACCTCAGCGCTCTTCTGGGATAGCCGCTTATTGGCCTCCTCGACTAGAGCCCGTTGACAAGCAAGTGCCGCCCATACGCCACTCTCATGACGAATGAAGAGTGACTTGCGGCGAGAACGCTCCTTGAGCTCCTGACCACAGTCAAAACCTGAAGATCAGAACCAAGGAGAAAGGAAGGATAAAACACAAGAAAAGACAAACGAACCCAGCTCACCTCGAAAGCCTCCGACATACCCCCACACCAAGGTATCTGCGACCATGCGTAGAGACTGCACTGAGTGCTTACAGAGTCCCTCGACGAACTCCCAGTGCTGCACTTCGTCCTTGTCGTCGAGGGCAAAGAAGGGCTCGGCGCTGGGGTTAGACGCGTCCCTAAACTCAAGGGTCGACCGACCCCAGCGCGGGAGCTCCTCCTCCGCCCGTACAAGCGCCAGCCCTGCGTAGTCGGGCCACCTGGTAGACGCCTCGGCCAGGTCACCCCCCAACGTCGTAGAAGTACCGGGCCAATCTGGGGCATCGACCATCTCGACGTCCGCCTTCCCCTTGTCAGAAGGAGGGTCGTCGACGGTAAGGTCGATTACAGCCGGAGTCGACCCTTGGGGTAGGGCTGACGTTTTGACTGTTGGCGCCACCGCCGGTACGTTGGACGGTGGCACGACCACCCTCCGTTTCGCCTCGACTGCCTACTCTGTTGGCTGGTCCTGCTGTGGCTGCGGCTCCTCCCGCGCCGGTTGCGACTCCGGCTGCGCCGCCTCTTTCCCCGCCTCTGGCGGGGCCTCCACCACCTCTCTTGACTTTTCGACATCCGCCCGCCCCGCATCATGGACGGATGTTTTGGCCTCAGTGGCCTCGATGGTCGCTTGGGTCATCGCGGTCGACCCAGGCTCCGACCACCAACGCCGGGCATCTCGAGCCTGGCATCGCCCGGGACTGCCTCAACTGGCTCTGGCTCCCGCATGGCATCACCAGGACCAGCGACCTCCTGGGCGCTTACTCCCACCTTGGCGGTGACCTCCCTTGTCCTGAGCCGCTCCGTGGCAGCCTGGTACCTCGTGACCCAGGCGGCATCATTGGTAGGCGTCTGCATCATCAACGTGGCACCCGACTTGAGCGCCTTGATAGGAGTCAGAGCCGTGAGCTCCACCTTGCGCTTGTGGCTGAGCAACAAACAGACGCGTCAGAATAAAGAGCGAGATTACCGTTGATGGAAAGACAAGGTGAGGTACTCACCCGAATATGGGAATCAGGGGCCTAGACTCCGGCCTCCCCGAGCCACCCAACGGCATCTGCGAGGGCCCCTCCATTGAGCCTCTTGTTGGTCGAGTGCTCCTCGGAGCCCGGGCTGACGGGGCGCCTGAGGACCTCTGCGCCGACGTGGCTATCTGGCATCGAGTCCTTACGCCCATCGACGGCGCCCTAGCCTCAGACACCGATGTCGTTGCTCCGCCCGTCGGTAGAGTCCAAGGCGATCGGACTCGTGAGCACGGCGCCACCGACCTCCCCTGCGGGACCCCAGGCGAGGTAGATCCCCTCTCTGAAGGCCCCGCTCGGGCCCTTTCCTCTATTGGCTCTCCTTCCCCCTCGACGAGCGCCGAGACTTCCCTCGACGCCTGGGAGGTTGACCCCCAACGGGTCCAGCAGGGGCCGCACGTCGGGGAGGTGCGCCAGAAAAGTCACGGTATCATACCATGACCCGGCGTCGTCATCGCCGCTGTCTTCATCCTCCCCCGAGACCGTCTCGGAGGGGGATTCCTCGATCGGGAGACCCTCGAGGCTCTACTGGCAGCGGCGCTTTTTCAACGTCTCGCGCTCGAGGGCCTTCTTGACTTGACGCTTCTTAGCAGTGTCCTTCTCTTCCTTCTACTGGGCCGCCGAGAGGCGTCTCGCCTCTCAAGCAGCACGATCCTTCGGAACCGGCAGCCGTGACTCCTTGACCGCTGACAGATCCTGCACGGAGGCCTCGACCAACTTAGTCGAGAGAATTGGGAAGCAAAAGGACCCAATGCTGTAAAAAACGACACTTACCAGAGGCTCAAAGCCTTGAGTGGGGCGCATCGGGACCTTGTCGATGTCCTCCTGCTTGAAACTCCCCACCATCCATCGTGCACGTCGGGTGACTTCATCAAGGGGTAGGGACTCGTGCGACATACGACTCCCCTCCAGCGAAGCCTCCGGTGTCATCTCATCGATCCGGAGTTGGCGTTGCATCAGCGGCAGCACCCTCCGGTGGTGGAACGCGGTGGCCACCATTCCCGCCGTCAACCCGCACTGCCGAAGCCTCCTCAACGCATCGAGGAGCGGCTGCTGTTTCGGCTTGTCCTCCTCGACGACGCTGTACGTCCAGTTGTCCTCACGCGACATCAGGACTCGGCCGGAGAACCTCGGCAGCCGGTCTTCGTCGTTGCGCAGGTAGAACCACCCGTCATGCCAGCCGCTGTTCAACGAGATGAGCTACGCCGGGATGTACTGCTCACCTCGACCCACCCGGACTTGGAGAGTGCAGCTCCCCGCATGCACCGCGCGTCGCACTCCTCGCTCACCCACCTTCTTGGCGAAATGCTCCGCCTTGAAGAGGTGGAGCCACAGATTCCAGTGTGGCTCCATCCCTAGGTACCCCTCACAGACCACCGCAAAAATGGCAGCCTGTGAGATGGAATTGGGGGCGAGATGATGCAGCTCCACCTTGTAGTAGTGGAGGAGTGCACGCATGAAGCAGCTCGGTGGCATCCTGAGCCCCCTCTCATGGAAAGCCACTAAGCTTACCACGTATCCCTCCGGGGGCGCCGGCTCCCGGTGGTCGTACGGCACCACCCTCCATTCCGGTTGGGCCCGGCTCGCCCTCGGTCACAGAAGACCATCACGGACCAACTCCTCCAGCTTTCTCTCCGTCACCGAGGAACGAGCCCACGCGTCCGTGGGAAGGGTCTAGCTCTTGCCCGCCATGGTCGTCGGAAACGGCGTGCGGCGACGGCAGAGGAAGAAGTGACAGCGGCGGTGGAGGGCGGCTGAAGGGCGCACAAGGAGCGAGAGGGCAGAAACGCAAATGGCCTGTAGGGGGTATACGGGACCCCAGACCTCACACTTATACCCCGATGGAAGGCCAACGGGCGGGTGAAAAGGTAGGAACAGTTTCTGCATTCAATGACCTTACCTAACTGCTTCCTCAAAACCCACAGGTAAGGGCACGTGTCCGCCGTTCACTCCATAACCGTCGCACCACGCCGCCCACTTCCGCGCCATTCATGCTTCCCCTCCTAAAAGACGCGCCCCAAACGGGCCGAAAGGGGATTCGCGGACGGATATTCCCAGACGAATGGGTAACGGGCTCCGAGCCCGATATGAACCTCGAGGGATCGAAAGCTGGCCCTCGACCAGGGTTCGATAGTTGCCCTCGAGTAACGGAGTCAGGGACAACTAGGGACGCGCCCATACAAGGCTAGGGCTCGAGCCACTCTCTCTAGGCATCCCCAGACGTATTCGAGGCTAAAAGAGAGGTCGACGGAGGAATCCTCTCGGAGGGAGGCATCGAGCCCTTGGATCTCATCGCAGGGAACCGAGATCCACACGACTACTCTTTGGCATTTTTGAGAGCGCCTCCATGGCCGCTAGCCGACTCCTACCGAATTGAGCATGAGCTCCCACTCGAATTCCCTGCTAACAGCTCACCGGAGACCGTCGGAACTCGCCCGACGAGGGTAGTACGACGTTCCCCACCCCTCCTCCTTTTTTCTAAAGAAGGAGCGTGAGGGCCGAACGATAAAAGACGGCCGAGACTCTGATCGACCTCGTGCGCGCGAGGCTCAGGGGCTCTACCGCAAAAGGCTAAACCTCAAACGAAAGATGACAAAACACATCACGATGCAAGAGCATTCCTCGATATAATGTACTAAAGACCTCGGAGGAGTCAAAACACTCCACCGAGGCCTCGGGGGCTACACCCGGCGGGTGTGCTCGCGCGCACCCACCGGAAAAAGCTACGGTGCTATGACTCCAGTTCATGACTCGCTGAGCCTCTGCGAGAGTGACCCACACTCACCCAAAGGCTCGGGGGTAACTGTCAGGTACCAAAACAAGGGGTACCCACAATCAACGATCAAAAGAAACAAACTCCTGAGAAAACCACACCAAAAACTCTGCCCACCGAGACGGGACAAACCAAAACGACAAACGGAACGCCTCGACCACGTTCCGACTCGCACGAGACTCGCTTGACGGGACGTCTTGACCACGTTCCGACTCGCACGAGGCTCGCTCGACGGAACACCTCGACGATTGAGAAATCTCCGACTCGCACGACCCTGGGTCGAGCCAGTCGACCCACCACACTCACCAACTCTGAGACAAGTCAGAGCATTTAATGCAACCGCCAACCACTTTCTACCCTCATGGCTACAGCAACAACCGGCATAGAAGCAGTACTAGTGTCAAATCTCACTTTTTATTGCCCATGCCGGGATGGGCGGTGAAAACCTGTCACTGAGCGCGCCATACCGAGTACTATTCCACCACTGATCACCCTCGAGGGAGAGTACGACGAGTGTCGTACCCCAAAATTCCCGGGACTCGGCCTTATCCGTTCACTGTCGTCCCACCTCGACCCGTCCTCGACCCAGCCTCGACCAAGCGCCGATCAAACAAGAAAGCAAGGCATGCATGACACAGGACCCAGAGTCATTTCACCGTCTCATCCTCTACGTCACCATGGTGTCCGGGGATGGCCGACCATTCTCGGGGCACGTCGCTACAGCAGCCTCTACAGTGCTCGACAAAACTTCACCTCTAAGGCACCCCCGGCGTCCCTGCCTCCTCTTGACCCTATAAAAGGGCAGGCAGGGGACTCTATGCAGGAGGAGGACGAAAAACCAAAAAGCCAGTCATCATCCCACCATAGAAGATCAACATCTCAAGCAATCTCCTTTGTACTCTCACTTTTTCTCTCTGAGACCTGGGATCAGCTCCCTCTCTCACAGCTTGTAACCCCTACGCAAGCACTTAGGTGCAAGGAAATACAATACTCCCCCCTCTCCGCTGGACATAGGGCCTTCCTTTGTCCGAACCAGGATAAACCCTCGTGTACTCTCCTTGCATCACCATCTAAATTAGGGACACGCAGCACTGATTCACTCGTTGGCTTAGGACCCTTGTAGGACCGAACGCCGACAGTATCCTTGGTTCCGTGTTTCCAAAATACTAAGTACCTATCAAGCGAAGAAGCTGATCCGACTAGTGACACAAAATCTTCAAAGGATCCATGCTTGCCCTACCATTGTATCCTATATCCGTGCACCCAGTTGTGAGCTTGGAGAGTTATCCACACTGCGGCACGAGTTGATACAAGAGGAATGTCAGGCGATGAGGGAGCCTCAGGTGGGTCAAAGAAGAAGGTCACCAAGAAGAGTAGTGCGAGGCAAATCTTGTCTCATGAGCAGGAGGAAGAAGGTTACACGTAGAGGAGAATTCTTGCCCTGTCGATGTGGTACCTTCCCGTGATTGATTGCCTGTGTTGTATATTCAGGAACCCCAAGGATGCCCAGCTGATGTCCTAGCATGCATCTGGTGATCGCACGAAGGATGATGACAACCTGCGACACCCTTCTGATGCCTGGGAGTGGAAGCATTTTGGTGCCATGTTTCCAGAATTTGGCTATGAGCTGAGGAACGTTAGGTTTGCACTGAGTACTGACAGGGTGAAACCGTTAAGTGACCTCAGTAGCTCGCACTACACTTGGCTAGTCATCCTTAGCATCTATAACCTATCTCCCTGGCAGTGTCAGAAGCGCAGCTACCTTCTGCTGACCATCCTTATTTCTGGACCAAAGCCACTCATGGAGGACATGAAGAACTACTGAAGCCACTCATGGAGGACATAAAGAAACTAAGGGGGGAATGGGTCAACATAATGAATGCATCCCTAAAGAAGAAGTTCACTTTAAAATCCATCATATTTATCACCAGGGGCAGATCAAAGGGAAGACCGACTGTGTAGTTTGCCTTGATGGTACCTGCTATGCTTACCTTAAGGTATCTAATAAGATGGTGCACATAAGACACAGGTGATTCCTCGCCAGAGGGCACATGTACCAATCTAGTGTGATGAATAAGTACTTCGATAACAAGGACGAGCGGCAACCTACCCGACCGGTGCATGAAGAGAGGTACGGAAAATGGGTGTTTGACATGGTGAAGGATATGGAGGTCAAGTTTAGAAAGAAGAAGAAAAAAGAGGAGAACACGACAAGGAAGAGAAAAGCATGATAAGGTGGAGGAACCACCTGCCATCGTTGTTTCTTTCAAGAAGAAGTCGAGTTTCTTTAAGTACGGGTCGTACTAGAAGGAGCTGGATATGCCCCATGCCATCAATTGCGTGCGCCTAGAGAAGAATGTCTTCAACAACACGATTGGCATCCTGCTAGACATCAAGAGAAAGACGAAGGATGGTAAGTCACGGGTGGATCTTGTCAACCAGGGCATCAGAATGAACCTCCACCTGGGGCAACTGTAGAACAGGCCAGAAAGTCAACCTCCTAGGCCGGAAGAGGGTTATGTGCCAGTGTCTTAGGGGGGTCAAGGTGCCGACCAGTTTCTCTTTCAACATCAAGAGCCTAATCTCGATGCAAGACCTTACAATGGCCAACTACAACTCACATGATTGCCACATCATGCTAACGGTGTTCCTTCCAATTGTGATCACAGCTATCGATTCAGAGTATGTAAAGATGGTCATTACACGGATGTCCTACTTCTTTAACCACATCACCTAGAAGGTCATCGATGAAGTTGAGTTGTTTGTCCTGAAAGCCTTCATCGCAGAGACTCTTTGCCGGCTCGAGATATGCTTCAGACCATCTTACTTCGATATTGTGCCACACCTGATGATGCACATGGTGGATCACATACAGGAACTGAGCCCCATGTATCTATACCAGATGTGGACATATGAGCGGTTCATGTCGGCCCTCAACAGATATGTCCTTAATCGTGCTCATCTAGAGGGCTCTTTAATCGAGGCATACACGACCGAGGAGGCCATGAACTGTTGCACCAAATACATCCGAGATAAAAAAGAGCGATTGGGCTGCCCATCCCTCGGCATGAAGGCAGAACCTCGGAAGTAGGGTGCCCAGGGAGAAAAATTCTAGCGACAGGATATCCGTCTCTACAATCCAGCTTTTAGAAACTGATAACTCACAATCCAGCGTTTACAATTTGAGGTTGATCCAAACACCACCTCACAACGCTCTTCCAGTCCCTGGTGTTTCGCACGCTCCTCATCAAGCTTGTCCGTGTGGAATTAATTTATGGTCTCTTGATTGATGCTCGGGTAGCAATCCTATCGCTATCGCTAATATTATCCATCATTCTTATATGTTGCCGAATCCTCCTAGCTATAGTAGTTGCCTACCGCCCATCGCTGCGATCTGTAGCAGGCAGGTTGACTTTTCGTATAAAATGTTCACTTGCAAATCAAATTTGTCTGCCGGCAAAACAAAAAGTAATAAATAAAAGGAACTAAATAGAAAACTAAGCATATGATTGGTCGAGGAAGCAACAAATATACGAAGCTAACTACGCCATTGTATTTGCCCCTTCCCTCCGTCCTTCCGCTGCGCCCTTGGCTCCCTGTCACCGCGCAAATGCTGCCACTGCTCTGCATCCTCGTCTTCTCCACGGCGGCGGCTGTCGTCGGAGACGCCGGCGGCGACGTCGGGCGCCCGACACACCTGCACTTCTACTTCCACGAGAACTTCTCAGACGGCCCGAACAGCACGTCGGTGGAGGTGTCCAAGGCGCGCGGCGGCAGCAACAACAGCTCCTTCTTCGGCGCTGTGTTTGTCGTGGACGACATGCTCCGGGAGGGCGCCGACCCGGCGTCCCAACTCCTCGGCCGCGCGCAGGGGCTCACCGTCGGCGCGTCCCTCTCCGACGGCGCGCTCCTGACGGTGTTTAACTTCGTGTTCACGGAGGGGGCCTACAGCGGCAGCTCCCTGACGCTGCTCGGCCGCGCGCTGCTGGGCACGGTCATGGAGCGGCCCATCGTCGGCGGCACGGGCGTGTTCCGGATGGCGCGCGGGTACACACTCAGCAAGATGATTGAATCGCCGGACCCCAACAACCTGCTCGTCCTCGAGTACGACGCCTACATTTGGCACTAGGACTAGGAGCCGATCCTGCCATGTGGTGTCGTCTGAATTTTCGGGTGTGTGTAATTGTGTCTAAGTGACCGTGAATAAAGATACTTCATTGCGATGTGAATTGCGAAAGATTTACGAATCTATACTTATCTACACATTGTCCATTTTGGAAGCGGGTCGCGAGTGGTTGTCCGTCTAGCCAGCTAGAAGTCCAGAACTCTGCCCTGTTCTGGGAAACAGCATCCTTTGCGCTGCCAGGATTCACAAAATCTTCCATAACTGACTGAGACATTTATCCAATCCGATCCCATTATAAGGAAGAAACTGCTCGGGCGTCCACTGCAGCCTTTGCCTTTAAATTAACGCATCCCTGTCCACGTGCTCATCTCTGGCATCACCCTCAAATCAAGTAAGGCTGTGTTTAGTTCCGCATAGAATGTAAAATGCAAAATGCCAACTACAGAACGATGAAATGTAAAATGTCAAAAATTTTATAGGTGTGTTTAGTTCCATCGAAAATGCTAAATTTTTTATAGTGTGGGTGAGGGCTTTTTGGTTTTTTTTTTTTTTGCCTCTTAAGGTCAAAATCTAAAATGGAGAATGGATATCTTTTTGCTAAAAATTTTGCATGGTATTTAGTTCCATTCTACAAAATGATAGGTCAAAACTCAAAAAAAAAATTTGGTGAAATAGACAACTAAACCCACCCTAAGTGGTTGTTCCTCATTTTTATCCTCTCTTGCTTTCTCCAATCCCCTAAGGTTTATGTTTCAATCTGTCAGATTGCACGATTGCAACTCCAGCTCGAAAGGTGGTCGATGATTTGCCAACAAAGGAAATGCTGCAGATTTTGCTTGAAAGGTGTTCGATGATTTGCCAAGAAGGGCATTATTGATGCAGAGTTTGTGCTTCATTCATCTCTTCCTCCTCAGACTGGTGCACAAACTCTTTACAGAGGATACCTGCATGCATCTTTTATTTTGTTTCTCTTGCTGCTCGCCTCACCCTCCCATGTTGGAATCCAATTTAACCACAACCGAAGTGCATAACCGTCTCCTGCTGCCAGCATCATGATATCACAGTCGATGCCTCCATTTGTACATCTCATCTTCAAGGCCAATGCCGCCAAACAAGCTGTGAGTTTCACCAGCGTCAATGCCGCCAACACCCAGCTGTGAGTTTCATCCAGATGTATGACCACTAAATGCAATTATGTTATACGTGCTCCTTCAGCGTCTCCTGAACATGTATGCTCAGCGAAAGAGTTATTGAATTTTCTTTTATTTTATATTTTTTCAGGTAAGAGTGGCTCAATTTTGACAGAAGTTGGCAACAAAATCACGATAATGAGCTCAACTGTGTAGTTCTTTAGCCACATTGGCTGTTATGAGAGTTAATGGGTATAGGACATAATGAAGATTAGTGCATCATCTTCTTTGAGCTGGCATGCAATAGGTGTTTCATTTATATTTTCCCTTTGTCTTATTCGCTAAGCTCATCATCTTGAAGTAGCAATTTTCTTGCAGGCTGTGATTTATGTAGTCGAACTATTTTTTTGCTAATACAATCATACTCTACCTATGAGGCACCACGGTATAAAGGTCTCATGTTGCATTATACATAATTTTTCTCATGTATATGTGCCATGAAATTGACAGCTTCCTCTCACAAGTCACAAGGCCTCCTTGCTGCCATTGTTGATAAGAGCATCGGAGATACGCCAAGCCATCGACAAGCTTATATGATGGTCTGGTCTGTAGTTCCAAGGCCATATTGGGGTACTTCAGATATTCAGAGGTTTCCTGGTGTTGCCATCTTTGTTTTGATCAATTTTTTGCCTTTAGAATTGGCACATCAGCAGGTCTTACTTTACATGTCGTTTCTTATTCCTTTTCGTTTACTCACTTTGACTTAGTTTACCTTCTCAAGCACAACTATGTTTTAACACTAATCTACTACAGTCAAAAAAATATATGTATGTACTTCTCCAATTACGGCCCATTTAGTTCCCCATTTTGGCCAAAACTTTTGCTATTTTATCCTATCTTTTGGCAAAATGGATCTAAACACCATAGGCAAAAACAACAAAACTTGGGCTGGAAAACTTTTGGCATTTGGGAACCAAGAGGCCCAAAACTAGGAAAAAAACGTCTTGGGGGCGCGTGCCGTGTCTGCATGGCTAAAGTTTTGCCATGCATCTAAACATCAAATGCCAAAAAATTGAATGGCAAAAGTTTTGCAGCAAAAGATTAGGGGCAAAAGTTTTGCCATTCCAAAAGCATCTAAACACCCCCTACGAATGAAGTTTCTCTCTACCTAATATCGTTGAGAATATGTCTCAAAAGATATGGTTTAGAATTTGACACTATGGTCAAGCAACAAAACTGTTGAGATTGAGTCGCCTGGTCTTTTCGCTTTTCCTCTACTTCAATACCCCATCCTCGCATAAACAAACATATAAATTCATATTCATATACAGTGCAGGGTGACTATTTCAAAATGCAATTTTATTTGTGTTTTAACCATTGCGGCTACATTCAATAACTGCATGTTCAACCTCCACACCATTGTTTTCAAAAAAAAAACCTCCACACCAGACAACAAACATCATGAGCAAATTTAATACACCGACGAACTCACGGCAAGCTCTGCTGCATACCCTGTTCGTTTCGCTGAAATTTGGTTTATGCTGCTGCTTATGCTGATTTATTATGAGAATAAAACACTATTCACTAGTACATGATTCTTTTTAGGTGGCATTGCACTTTTTTGATTGGAGACGGGCATAGCGCGGCCACACTCCGCCGGCCAACAAATCGCCTGCCTCGGTTAAAGTTTAACGGAGGCGGTCGGCATAAGGGAGCCGCCTCCGTTAATTTCACATTAACGGAGGCGGTCACCGTTACACAACCGCCTCCGTTAATTAATTAACGGAGGCGGTCGACTTTAAGTAACTACCTCCAAAAATGGTTCATTTTCGAAGGCGGGTCTGTTATAAGGCCCGTCATCGGAAACAGACCCAACATATATAATAGGGAGTTAGGGTTTTGAACCACCTCACTCAACACTCAGTTTTTCTCACCTCACCACACTCATCTCTGCTCTCTCCCCACGCATCCCCCTCTCTCTCCCACCACACAGAAGCGCCAGCGGCCAGGGAGCGCTCCTCCCTCCTTCGTCCTCGGCGCGGACGACGGCGGGTCTCCCTCCTCCTCCTCGGCGCGGACGGCGGCGAGTCTCCCTCCTCCTCGGCGCGGACGACGGCGGGTCTCCCTCCTCCTCCTCGGCGCGGACGGCGGCGCGCTGGTCTCCACTCCTTGACGTAGGCGGCTGCTGCGCGGGTCTTCATCCCGGCCGAGGCGGGGGTCCTCCCCGGCGGCGGCGAGGGACCCCGGCCACAGCGCGGGTCCTCCTAGGCGGTGGCGCGGCGCGGATCCTTGGCCGCGGCGCGGATCCCCTAGGGCTGCATCTCTCCTCCCTCGGCGCCAGATCCAGTCCCTCTCTCTGGATCCGGCCAGACCCGATGATGGACGCGTCGGCAGTGGCGGTTCAGGTATGCCTCTCCCCATCTTCTCCTCTCTTCTCTTCTTCATGTCCCTCACTCTTCTCTCTCTCTCTCTCTCCCCTTTGCAGATCCGAACGACAGCGGCGGATCTAGGAGGACGGCGGCGGCAGATCTGGGTGGACGATGAGCAGATCTGGGCGGAGGACGGGTGGATCTGGGTGATTCTAGAAGCTAGAGCTGGCTCTCGAAGCTGGAGCTGGCTCTAGAACCTGGATTTTTTTAATTTTATTTTTTATTAATGGAGGCAGGTATTGTATCCTGCCCGCCTCTGAAGTAGACATTTACCGAGGCGGGCTATTTGACCGCCGCCATTGTTTCTTGATTTACCGTGACCTTCCATTGGAGTCGGTCACTGATGCCCGCCTCCGGAAATGTAAAACGCCCGCCTCCATTAAGATTTTTGTAGTAGTGGTTCCTTCGTTGAAAAGTACAGCTAAAGTAGTGCCGTAGAACAGGGCAGTCAGTACAAATCTTATTATTGTTAGTTGAAGGTTCCGTTTGCCCTCCATATTAATCCTCACTAGACACTCTACAATAAAAATGAAATAGTAGAAATCCCCCCACCCCAACCTAAAAAAAAGAGAGAGGACCCAATAGAGAAATCTATAACAAAAGTAAATGCTGATTTGAGCCCTATTTTAGTTCATTAACCAATCCACGTTTGGCAAGTGTGGAAGACAATGCGTACAAAAAAGAATTGCATTAGAAATGATACTTGTGAACTCTCACCATATAAGAGCATGACGTTACTACCCCACTAGAAGGGCCCTTATTTTTGGTTCCGCTCTGGGCCACGGCCACCAAAATGTTAGGATTGTCCCTGTTTAGCTGCATAAATGTACTTTTGTTTCAATTTTGGTTAAGCAAGTTGCTAATTGACCCCAAAAGGCCAAAATAATCACTCAACATACATGGGCTCCAATGGTACACTCCCTCCTTGAAGGTTCAGTACACTGCATTTTTTACTTGTAGACCGACATGGTGCAATTTGCTAAATGTCTCCCGAAAGCAAAAGGTCTTCCTACTCCTTTAATTTTGCTTCAAGTCAGAATTTCCTCCCTCAATCAAAAACCATATGTTTTTGCTAACAAAAGATGCATTAAGAACGCTAACAAAAGGCACATGTATCACTATCTTATCTTTCTTTTCTCTAGAGGATATCTTCTAGATTTGGTAGTTATTGTTTCCGTGCACCTACGATTATCTTCCGTATTACCATCCAATTTTTTATATAATGTTATTTTTCGAAATCAGGATGGGCTCGTTAATTGTTACTCCGTTGCTTCAAGTGAAGTCCAGTCACTATATATGGGCCTGGTATTAGGCCCTTTAGGCCCAGATTACGTCATGATCATTTGTGCTCAGCGCTTGTGAAGTCGATAAGGCTATCCGCACCGCATCCGGTAAAACGTCCGTTGCCACTCCCTCCGGAACCGATTCAGCTACAGCGCCTACTCTAAATCAACCGGTAAAGTAATAACGTCCGCTAAATATAGCGCAACACCGGACGTCCGCTACGCGTGCGCGCCCTCTGCACGTGGGCAGAGAGAAGGGAAAAAGCAGCGGGCCCCACTATTTCAATCCTTAAAAAATATTATAACTCACAAATCAAAAATTCAAATTAAATTCTGATTGCAGCATTGAATTTGTTTCAATAAATTCTTCAAAACTAGATCTCACATGGATATATTTAGATAAAGTGACAAATGGACCCCACAGTAGATAGAGGATGATATAGAGAATGGATAGGTGCGGAAGAAATGAGTTTAGAGGAAAGAATCTTGATGCCCATAATATATAGAGGATGAAAATAGAGTCATGAGTGCAGATAGCGTAAGACTACCGTCTCAGCAGCAACTACAAACGACCGCCACGTGGCGATCCCAGTAAGGACACCTAATCCTCATCTCGTATAAATATTCACCTACACCCTTGGATTCCGAGATATTTCGTCTCACTTTGTCTGTTCACACACGCTTCTCCTGTTCTTCCCACGACAAAGGGGGTGGAAGGAAAAGCCTTCCCCTCGCCGGAGATGCTGCCGTCGGCGACCGGGTACACTGCCGGCGACGTCCACTCGGCACGCGAGATGTTCCATCCCTTCTACCTCTGACTTCTTGCGCCCGCGGCCTGCAGAGAGTTGTTGGATACTTCATACTTGGATTGGATCGAGCTCCTTGAAGTTGAAGGTGAGCTGGCGTGGGAGGGGAAATCTGGAAAGCGATGAGCTTTAGCGCCGCGAGAGCCGCGGAGCATGGCGGTGAGGTCGAGGACGCAAGGGGGATGCCGGCAGAGGTGAGCTGGGAGATGCTCGACAAGTCGCGGTTTTTTCTACTCGGCGCCGCGCTCTTCTCTGGTGTCTCCGCGGCGCTGTATCCGGCCGTCGTCCTCAAGACGCACCTCCAGGTTGCTGCCCCCCCACAGGCCGCGGCCTCGGCGGCAGCGGCGGCGATTCTCCGGCGCGACGGTCCCCGAGGGTTCTACCGTGGCTTCGGTGCGTCCCTCGCGGGCACGGTGCCCGCGCGCGCGCTCTATATGGCGGCGCTCGAGGCCACCAAGAGCGCCGTGGGCTCCGCCGCGCTCCGCCTCGGCGTCGCGGAACCGGCCGCCTCCGCTGCCGCCTCGGCCGCGGGCGGCGTCTCTGCTGCCGTAGCCGCGCAGGTGGTGTGGACCCCGGTCGACGTCGTCAGCCAGCGCCTCATGGTCCAGACGGCGCCCGTCGCTGCCGCCCGCTACCGCGGCGGTGCCGACGCGTTCCGGAAGATCCTAGTCGCGGACGGCGTGCGCGGCCTGTACCGCGGCTTCGGTGTCTCGGTGCTGACCTACGCGCCCTCCAGTGCCGCGTGGTGGGCCTCCTACGCGACGGCGCAGCGGCTCCTCTGGCGCGCCGTCGGCCCCGCGCACCACGACAGCCGTGGCGCCGCGATGGCCGTGCAGGGTGTGAGCGCCGCCGCGGCGGGAAGCGCGGCCGCGCTGGTGACGATGCCGCTGGACACCGTGAGGACGCGGCTGCAGGTTATGGACGCTGGGGCGAAGGCGCCGACGCTCGCGGCCGCGGCGCGCGCGCTGGTTCGGGAGGGAGGCTGGGCTGCTTGCTACCGCGGGCTCGGCCCGAGGTGGGCGTCCATGTCGCTGTCTTCGGCCACCATGGTCACCACCTACGAGTTCTTGAAACGGCTCTCGGCCAAGGAAGGCTCCCTCTGAGCTCGGATTGAAAGTGTATCCATGGAAGTGAATGGATGATCCTTGTACATGTCCAAGTCCAAATGCGTACATCTTGCTCTGATCGAGCTGGGATCTTTCTGCTGGGTTTGTCTGTCGATGGTGATGAAGACGAAAGCTTTTGTAAAATAAAGACTGTTTTGTTTATACTACTTGGAAAATTGTGGTGGGTCTCGTTCCTCAATTGTGCGAATGTGCGGAACTGATTCCACTGTCCACTGTGGCCACTCAAGCTGCTGGTGCACATTTTATAATTTTACTGGTAATAATTTTTTTTGCAGGAAAAGGAGCAGGCCAGAGATATTTCCAGGGAAATGTTCTGTTTGGGTGCAAGAATCAAGAATGGAAGTGCTATTCGAAATGATTCGGTGCCTGTGTCAGGTCAGCATTTTTTTTGTTAAAATTTTTAAGAGTTACTAAAAGCTCTTATTGAATACTCCCCTTCCGTGGACTTCCATTTATTTCAAAATTCAAACTTTATTTGTCATTAACTAACAATTAGTTTAATGATATAAAATGTTTTACTGTGACATTTACATTTCTGTTTAGAAATATTTCTAATGATTAAACTTTTGTTACTATAAACTATATATTATAAGAGAAACTAGCGGTTAAAATATAATTTTAAAAACCATACCAAATAAAATTGTGTTTCATATGTTGTAGATCGAATTCTTAGAAGTTGATCTGGGAGTTTACAATTTGTGCCTCGCTATCCTGTTCGCTGAACTGCTTCAGCAGTACTTTTAAGCCAACGAATAATGTTTTTCTCTCCCAACAAATCAGTATAAGCCAAATTTCAGCGAAACGAGGACTGACATGCTCATGCTCAAGAATCAAGGCCTTGTTTAGATACCCAAATTCACCTCCAAATTCTACTATGCAAAAAGAAGATTTCCCATCACATCAAAATATCGGCACATATATGGAGTACTAAATGTAGATGAAATCAAAAACTAATTATACAGTTTTGTTGTACTTTGCGAGACGAATATTTTAAGCCTAATTAATCAATATTTGGACAATTATTTCTAAATAAAAACAAAATTACTACAGTGTGACGGGACATTTACTATGCATAATTTGATTCTCAAATTTGGAATCTAAACCAGGCCCAGGATGCACTCAAACTCACGTGACAGCTGCCAAGATCTTGCGCTAAACTACCCAGAGGGTTGCGTGCTAAACTGAAATAAGTAAGCCACCATACGAGGAAACACGTATGATAAGTCACGTTTCAGATCAGGATTAGTACTACTACTACCACCACCACATAGCAACATCTAAAAACAAAGACAAAGGTAGCGCTGCCGAATAAGCAAGGACCTCTTTTTTCCCTACTTTGTGGGCCCATGCTGAGGTGTATACAATCAGTTGGAAATATCTTGCCATTATTTCATCCAGTCATTCTGGATTAGGTTTGGTCCTGGTGGTTGCTGGTAGGACCAGCAATGGCGATCCAGCAGCGCTTGGTACCCCTACCTAACCAGAGTGACCACAATGCCTGCCTTGTGCAAACACTGCATCGCGCCATTGCTTTCTGCTTCGTGAGTTTTCGGTCCTGTTCTGCTGGTCATGTTTCGGCTTGTTTCAGCTTGTTTCAGCTTATTCTCTCTCACATAATACTATTGAATCAGTCGAATCCTGCCGACTTTCCTACCTGCCGAACCAGCCCCTCATCGGTAGAAATGCCTATTTTGCTTGAGCTGGATGCTCTGCTGTCTGCTCCCCCGTGAGGAGACTTGGCGTGCCTCTGCTATTTCAAATATTCAATAGGAGATGGCATTTGGAATAGTATCAGCCTCTGATTGGCATGGTGATGTCCTTGGAAACATCACTTCTTGTCCCATGAGGTGAAATTTCCTGTGTCCTGTTCTGTTTCTCGAAAACTTTCACGTTTGATAGGCTGTGTTCAGTTAAAAAAAAAGCACTATGCAAAAAAAGATTCCCTGTCACATCGAACTTGCGATACATGCATTGAGTACTAAATATAGATAAAATCAAAAACTAATTGTACAGCTTGGTTGTACTTTGCGAGACGAACGTTTTGAATCTAATTAGTCAACGGTTGGACATTATTTGCCAAATAAAACCAAAACGTGCTACAATACTTTTTTACCCCTTTTCAGGGAACTGAACACAACCATAGACTTCAAAACGTTAAATAAAAATTCACAGCCATTTGTCACGGATAAATATTAACCTTGTATGAAAATGGACGATGTGGTTTATAGTAGCTTAAAGGCTTTGAGAATCCAATGACGGTAAGTAGGTGCTGCCGTTGGTTCCAATAAGCTGCTGGCCATGAACACTAGAACAGCCGGCATTTATACGTTTTTTTAGTTGTACTAGGAGGATCCTGTGCGTTGCAACAAGAGCCAAAAAAAGATCAAAGCAATAGAGGAGTATAAAAAGACATGTTGCTACCAAAAACTACAATCTACTTAGCAACATGTTTTGACCCACATTGAGATATATAAGCTTGTTTGAAGAAAGGACACTAAAACACATAATACAAGCATGGAGTTCAAATTAAAGTGATCACGATAGTCAAGTTTGTTAAAACCTCCCTTCAAAAAATTTGATCCATGAGACCCTACTATGTTTGATCCATGCATAGCTACAACTGCATATAGTTTTCTTCTCAAGCCACGCCCTTATAGATTTTTTTTCTGTACGTCATGTTATCCTTCTTTATCACCATTCTCATTATGCCGTAGGTAACACTCCTCGGTTCCCTATGTAGGATGCAGCTTTCCAAATGTAAGAAGTGTTGCAGTTCGCATCCAAACAGTAAGGTCTTCTTAGTTAACGGCTTATGAAAAGCATGGCAGTGACTTCAGCGGCATAAGATATCATGATCATGAATGACCTTAATCATTCTGAGAGAAAATTCATTTGGAGTCATTAGATGATACAATTCTGCACAGAAATTCTTGGAATGTTAGTAGCTGTACTTGATCAATCATTAGCAGCAGCTCCACAGATGTTTACTTTCAGGCCTTGCTCCTTCGGTGAAAACTGACAACATATTAGAACTCAACAGATTGCTCTTTGGGTGCAGCCGTAAAGTTAAACTACCTCTTATTATACCATAAAGCTAAATTAACTCTCATTATACCACATTAAATCAATGCTGCTTTTTCCCTGGCTGAATTTTCATGGTTTTGCTACCTCTGATAGTTCAGCAGTTGGCTTAATTCCACAGTAGTTGTTCTGTATTTAACTTATGTTATATTATTTTTATGATTTGGATCCTTCATTATCATATAATTGATATTTCACATCTGTATCGGTTAGAGTAATGGAAATGTGTGGCAGAACCTCCTAAATAATATAGCCTACACGTACTTGTTATTGTCTTAAAGACCTCTAACTGCCATACATATGTACCACAGAACTTAGGAAGTCTGTCGGGTGTCCTCGGGAAACACGAATCATCCACGATCTTCTGAGCAGGATCACATTTCAGAGGCATTACAGTATTACAACAGTTTATATAATAAATTACATCAGAGTACAAAAACGAAAGTCTTACATAACATAAGTTCACAAGCCCGTTGTTTCGAATTTACAAAGCTTAAGTTTAGTGTCACAACCATAATGGTGGAGTAGTCTTGGGAACATTATTACAATCACCAAAACGCGATGCTCTACCCAAGAGCCAAACATCTTACTCATCGTCGCTTACCGTAAAGATGGTCATGCAATAGGGTCCGAAACACACCTGTTCATGAGACGCACCTGCAACAGGGGTTTAACAAACCCTGAGTACGAAAGTACTCAACAAGACTTAACTGACGAACAGGGTTAAAGACTTAGGAATACAGGCTCAGGGGAATCAAGGTAAGGTTTTAGCAAGAATCAAGGTTCTTTTGCATAAAAGCTACTAATAGTGAATCCTTAAGATTAATGTTTTATCTCAGTATTAGTTATCAATATAATGTAAGTGATTCTAATCTAGATTATATAACTCGCACATCTTCTTTCTTATTCTACGACCAAGTTCCATTTCTTAACTACGATGTTGAACAGAGAATCGAGTCTCCTTAACCGAGGAGCAACGATGATTCAAATCGATTATACCCAGCTGGGGATTCCTAACCACACGACACATGTAGGAATTTAACCTACAGATATCAACCTTCACTTGGATCCTCCAAAACATGACCGGGTCCAGCGCCACCTGAGAGTACAGTACACCTCCAATCCAGCCCTTGGCTACGTGGGTACACACTACTCTCGTCATCTCTCCACTCCCAGTGCGCGGTTGGTCGTTCACATGTTAGAATTACCGAGGTCTTAGGCTTACTGGAGTATGTGGTCAGTTACAAATTCTCGACGCACACAATTCAAACAATGGTACGGTCCTTAACTGACTCAGTCGGAGACACTACATGGGGACTCCTTTCCCGATGCAAGTCCACCGACCGGTCCCAGATTATCATCATCATTATTCATCAAGTGGTTGTCCAACGACCCTTCAAACTTTGCTTAATATTTTTAAAGTTTTCTCATTAAGCATGGCTAAGCATACTAAGCATTTTCAAATAAAAACAGTAACAAGGATAACATCGAAGTATCAAGGATGGTAATGCAGTAATTAGGTTATCACTCAACTCCTATCACTTAGTGTAATAAAGCATTAATGTAAGTGAAGTAAGCTTTTCAAAACGCAAGGAAGGGTTAAATGTAACCGGGGCTTGCCTTGGTCGACGGGAAATTTAGGCTCTGGGTCAGTACCACAAATATCAAATCCCACCTCCACAGATGTCGGCTCTTCTTCGAGGACGGATTCAACTTCAGAACTCTCCTCGTTCACGGGGACTACGCGCGATGATAACGTACGCTCAAAATGATGAAATAATAAACATGATGCTTGAGGGATGATTAACTAGGTTAATAACTTGAGTACAACTTTCCTTCGCGGTACAGTTGCAAAGCAAATGATTCAAACCTAACTCTAACCTAGGGTTTGATTAAGTTAATTACTTCATTAAGGATTTTCGTTAACACATGAAATAACACCCATTAAGGCTTAACAACATAGATAAGAGAGCTCAAACAATCAATTAAGGGTGCTAAAGGTCATTAAGTGTTAATGACCCAAAGTCAACACTCAATCTCAAAGTCAAACAACCCTAAGTCATTAGGTTCTAATTACAAGATTAACTACTTAATTAATAAAGCATAAATTAAGAATAAAATCAACTTCATCGAATTAAGCTCAAACTTTTTCTATAGATTGGCCAATGTCTAAAATAGTGTCAAAACAAATTTCATGTTTTTTTAGATTAATATTTTAATTACTAAAATTCCTGGAAGTTGGATTAAATATTTAATTGAGCTAATTAAATAACTTGCAAGAAGTAATCAAAATTGGCATTTGATATTTTTCCTAAATAGTTTACACCTTAAGAAGCTTACTCAAAAAGTTTTACTATTTTAGGAGCACTACAAAAATTCTATTGAAATAAACAAAAACTAACACTATTCACATTTTTTAAAAAGAAAAACAAAATCTTCATCTCGGGCTGCTTCTCCTCCTCTCTCTCCCCGGCCCAGCAGCCCACCCGCGTGCGCGCGCTCCCTCTTTCCTCGCGGCCCACTCGCTCGGCCCAGTAGCGCGGCCAGGTCGGCCCGCTCGCGCGCGCTCTCTCCCTCTCTCGCTCTCTCTCTCTGACAACGTGGCCTCGCCCGTCATCGTCTTCCTCCCGCTCCTCTCTCTCCCGCAGCGACGGCATGGTGGCTGGCCGATGACTGTGACCTCGGTGACCCAACCAAACGGACCAACATGAACTACATCTCACCGTGAACTCACCGGAGCACTCTCACAACCCCAAACCCCCCGGAGGTAGCACCTCATCGGCGATGGCGGCACGGTGGCCGCGTCACTCGGCGTCCCGGTGATTCTAGCTAGTAGCAGTTAAAATGAAGGGCATGGGAAGCATCAGCAGCTCACTGTGAGTGCAGTGGAGCAAACGGCAAGCACGGAGGGGCAGTGGAGATGGCTGACCACGTGAGGCGGCTCGGTGGTGCTCGGTCACCGGAGTTGGGAAAGGAGGCGGTGGTGCGGGCGATTCAGGCGGAAAAAGGATGGTGCAGGTGGACTAGTAGACGCGCGAGGATGAGGCGAACTCGGTGCGGTTGCTCGAGCCGAGGCAGCTCAACGGCGGTAGCAGCGAGCAGCAGAGCTAAGCGGCGGCGATGGTAAAACAGAGCAAAAGAAAAGAAGAAGAAGACGTCGGGGTGCTCGGCCTTTTAAAGGGACCTCCAGTGCTGCTCGAAGGCGCGCGCGGGCGAGGTGGCGATCGTGGGCACGCCTGGAAGCTGGCCGAAGGCCACGGCAGCTCGCCGACACCCATGTCGCGCGGTGCCCGGTTGTGATTCGCCGGTCACTGTAGCTCTTCCCCCCCCCCCAAATTTCCAATTCAAACTATTTTTGCCAAATTACTCCCAAAATCATGTAGCAACTTGAAAAATTCTCAAAATATGAAGTCTTCATAATTTCAAGCTCTACAAGTTTTATGTTGAATACTTTTTCAAATTCGAACTAGATTTTGAAATTTGAATTTGAAATCAAGGGGGACATTTTTCGGAAAATTGGTAATTTAGAAATTACTTTTAATTTTATGTTGAAAGTTCAAAAACTCAAAATACCAAAGTTGTACATCTAACCAAGACCTACAACTTTGCTATTCAAATCATTTTCAAATTTTGCCTCTATTTTAAAATTTGAGTTTGGGGATGAAAAGGGGTCAATTTTGGAATTTGCTTCTTTTCAAAATTACTCAAGATTTACACTAAGATTTTGAAAACTCAAAACACCAAACTTGTAGCTCTTGAAAAGATCTACAAACTTGGTTTTACACTTTTTCCCAAATTTTGTTTAGATTTTTAATTAATCAAAAAGGGTAAAATCAGGGTTTTGCATTTTAGGGTTTTCGGAAGAATTCCAATTCGAAACTTGTTGCTACTTAATTGGTGAGTATTTAGTGATCACACCATCACCCAAGGGCATCATTGAGTCAAGCATCACATGTTTGACTAAATGCCACTCTTGGTTGACTAGGTTGGCTTTGGAAATTCTTTTAATAATTCTCCAAATTTGAATTCGAATCCGAATCGAAAAACTTGAAACAAGTTTTGGATTCTAAATTCAACTCAAACTTGAAGCTTTATTTTATGAGTTAGACTTGAGCTCATACCCTACCAGTGACACTAATGTACAACACCGTTGTACACCTCAACTTATATAGGGCATAAACTAAGTATTTGTGGTGACATTCGAAATTAGGGTTTTCGGATTCGAGTCACACACCACAGAAACACAATCAACCTAGGAAACATAAACTTATTTGAGTTGATGCACAACATGGTTAACTTAATCATGAATGCTTTGTAGTGCAATATGATGACATGGCAAATTTTAGTCACTATAACACCAGAGGTGTTACAGCCTTTCCCCCTTAAAGAAATCTCGTCCCGAGATTTAAAGCCTTGGGTTAAGTAATGGAAAAGGAAACGTGTCACGGAAACACATCTCAAACTTGCTCATAAAACAGGTAGAGGTTTTCACATTACCCAGTTTAAAAGGAACAAGTTACAACTTAGAGAGGAAATTGTAACTTAGATAGAAGCAAAGAATTCAGGAAAGTTCTCCATCAGGTAATCTTCGGATTCCCACGTTGCTTCTTCTTCTGAATGTTGATTCCATTGTATCAATTGTTCTACTTCGAGTAACACGATCTTTCCGGTCTAAAACTCTAACAGGATGCTTTGAATAGGTTAGATCTGGTTCAAGCTCAACTCCCTCAAAGTCAAGCACTTGATCAGGTACTTGAAGACATTTCTTCAATTGTGACACATGAAACACATTATGCACTACTGAAAGTTGTTCCGGTAACCTCACACGGTATGCCACTTTACCATATCGTTCCAAAATCAGAAACGGTCCGATGTACCTAGGTGCCAACTTGCCTTAACCCCAAATCGGTTAACTCCTTTCATAGGTGATACTTTCAAATCACATAATCTCCTTTGTCAAACACTAGTGATCGACACCTTTTATCTGCATAACTTTTATGTTGAGACTGTGCCACCTTTATGTTATTCTGTATCCGTCTGACTTTCTCCTCAGTTTCTTTTACAAGATCCACCCCGAAAAACCACCTTTCTCCGGGTTCTGACCAGTTCAATGGAGTTCTACATCTGCGACCATACAGTGCTTCAAACGGTGCCATTTTAATGCTCTCTTGATAACTGTTATTGTAAGAGAACTGTGCTAAAGGCAAACATTCATCCCAAGTATCAGAATAATTTAACACACATGATCTTAATAGGTCTTCTAGAATTTGGTTGACTCTTTCAGTCTGACTATCAGTCTATGGATGATAAGCAGTACTGTATAGAAGTTTTGTACCCAAGGACTCATGTAAGTGCCTCCAAAAATTACTGACAAACTGTGTACCTCTATCAGACATAATTGTTTTTGGTATCCCATGAAGACTGACAATTCGCTCAACATATATCTTAGCATATCAAATAGTTGGGTATATAGTTTGAACTAGAAGAAAATGTGCGGACTTAGTGAGGCGGTCTACAATGACCCAGATAGAATCAAATCCTCTTGATGTTTTAGGCAAACCTGCTATAAAATTCATACTGATATCTTCCCACGTCTAGGCTGGAATGGGCAATGGCTGCAATTCTCTAGCTGACTTCAAGTGCACCGCCTTCACTCTCTGACATGTGTCACACTTGGCTACATATCGGGCAATCTCGATCTTCATCTTAGTCCACCAGAATCTTTGTTTCAGATCATGACACATTTTGTTACTTCCAGGATAGATAGAGAATTTGGTTAAATGGGCCTCATCCAAGATTAACTGACGTAGTTCAGGAACTTTAGGTACAACCAGACGATTCTTGAACCATAGGACTTCTGCTTCATCAATCTGAAAACATGAAGCTTTTTCCTTTCTAACTTTTTCTTTAATGTGGACCATGCCCTTATTCTCTTTCTGAGCAGCAATAATCTGATCTCAGATAGTTGATTCAATGGTGATATTGGCCACACTTCCTTGTTGAACTATTCCAATGCCCAGTTTTTCTATCTCGTGGCACAAGGAAATATCCAGTGGCTTCACTGTCAAACAATTACAATGAGTCTTTCGACTGAGGGCATCGGCAACAACATTTGCCTTACCCGAATGATAATGTACTTCAAGATCGTAATCCTTTATCAACTCTAACCATCTCCGTTGGTGCATTTTCAAATCAGCCTGGGTAAAGATGTATTTCAAACTCTTGTGATCTGTATAGATGTGACATGTATTGCCCAATAAATAATGTCGCTAGATCTTTAGAGCATGAACAACAGCCGCTAACTCCAAATCATGAGTTGGGTAATGCTCTTCATGGTGTTTGAGTTGTCGAGAAGCATAAGCAATCACTCTACCTTCTGGCGCTTTTGGTTGCTACCAGAAGATCCATAGGACACCTTCTTCTTCTTAGCCTCCTTATGCTTTCGATACTCCTCTTCTAACGAAAGAGCAATGTTAACAACCACATGATAAGTCACATTGAGGCAACCAGTCATCATGGTTCGAATCTTCGAATTCAAACCCCTCATAAAACAAGCCTGCTTTTTCCAATCTGAATTAACTTGGTCTGCAGCATATTGTGATAAATGATTAAACTTGCCCACATACTACATTACTGATTGATCTCCCTACTTCAATGCAAGAAACTCCTCCAACCTTCTGAGCATAATACCCTCCGGAATGAAATGAGCACGGAAGGCTTCATGAAATTCTGCCCAGGTCACCCGGTGACCAACCGGCTGTGCGGCAAGATGGTTTCCCCACCAAGCTCCTGCAGTAGCTCGAAGCTGTTGAGCTGCAAACACCGGCTTCTGGTATTCTGTGCAATCGATGAGGTCAAACTTTTGCTCCATGGTACGGAGCTAATCATTCGCTTCTAGACGTTCATCGGCTCTGGTAAACACTGGGGGTCGGGTATCCGTGAAGTTCACATAAGTGGTCTCATTCCTATTATTATTCCAACCCCGATAGCCATGTGGTGCATTTTGATTGTGCTGGGCCATCTCTCTTAATAATCGAGCATTTTCTGCAGTAGCATTGACAAGGGTGACCATAGCCTATGCCAGATTTGGTGGAACGGGTGGTGGATTAGGAGCACCATTCCCACCCAGTGATGTTCCAGTACCATCATCAATATGAGCCATCTGTTAAAACAAACTAAACTTTATTCACAAACCTTTATTGAACTCGAAAAGTGATTACAAGAATATACTACACACATTCCTTTATTTAATACACAAGCCCGCGTTCTAGCCGGACTGCCCAGTTCAACTAAGGCCAACCAACTACACAAACTTCTAACGTAACACTAACACTCGACCACCCTAGTCCTCGGGGTCGGTGTCCACTCCTGAAACACGACCTCCCTCATCATCACTTTCTTCCACAAGCTCCATCTCCTCAGGATCTTCTTCTTCCTCAGACTCCTCCACAGATTCCCCACCATCTGCGAGAATAACACTAGGGTCTAACTCAGCTGCACCAGGAGGAGGATGCAGTTGATAGAACAACTGATATACTTTCTCATGAAGAATCTGGTTATCTCCCTCCAGATCATTAACATAGAACTGTAGCTCATCGGCACGTTCCCTAGCAACATCTTCTCGGTGCCATGCCTCATTCCTTTCCACCACCAGACGACCCATCATCCGCTCACAACTCAGATGAGCCCCGGTGAGCCGTCGTAACTGACTCTATAGCTCCCCAACCTGGATAGCATCACTAACCCTATCTCGTGTAGCCTAGGCTAACTCAGCGGAGAGCCTCTCCACCTCACCCTGAGGGTCAGGCCTACTACGGCTGCTACCGGCACCCTTGTTCCTAGGAGCAAGCTGGCGACGAGGAACTCCCTTGGGTCCAGTAGACTTGCGGGGCGTCAACTTGGTACGGGCCATCCTGTAGTGGGGAAGACAAAATTGGTAAGGTTAACTAGGGAGAAACTAAAGGTTAGCATGAATAGGATTGATATTGCTTAACCCAAACCACATTAATAGGGAAGATAATTAACAGGTTCATTAATCATGATGCATGAATCGACTTACGAAACTATCATCAAAGATTACAGTAATTAAATGCACAAGAGTAACAAAACAATAGACTTTTTACATAGGGCATTTTCAATACGCTACTCCACCAATAGTCTTTAAACAGAACTAAAGAACTACAAGATGAATTGAGATAGGTAATAAACAATTTGGACCAAAATAATTAGTTAAATTCGTTTGACCCCACTCATTTTGAAGTTTTGAAATGCAATACTACAATAATCCTGACAATGATCGCTCTGATACCAGCTATGGCAGAACCTCCTAAATAATAATGGCCCACATGTACTTGTTATTCTCTTAAAGTGATGAGGACATGACACCATCGGATACGTGTAACATCCCGGCCTAGGGCTTAACAGGATTAATAGGATACTCATACCAACAAGTTGCAACTTCTTTTCCGGAAGCCCATCTCCAAACAACTCTAAAGTTAAGCGTGCTTGGCCAGGAGCGATGGGTGACCGACCTGGAAGTTCTTCCCGGGTGCGCACGAGTGAGGACAAAGTGCGCAGAAAAGACTTGTGTTGGTCTGTGAGGGCAGTCTATATTCTAGAAAAGCGACCAGATGTAAGTGGGCCCAACCCCGAGGAGGTGGGACGTTACAGAATGGTATTCCCAGTTTTTCATGTATCGCATCTCAAGAAGTGTTTGCGCGTTCCAGAGGAAAGAATTGAACCTCGAGGCATAAAACTCAAGTCAGATCTGGTGTATCGTGAGCAGCCAGTTCGAGTCTTGGATTCCAAGGAAAGGGCTACTCAAAACAGTGTGGTGAAAACGTATAAGATACAATGGAGTCATCACGATGAAGGGGATGCATCTTGGGAAACGGGTGAATACTTACAAAAGGCATACGAAGATTTTTTTGTAATAAATGGTTCGTAACCCAAATCTCGGGACGAGATTTTTATAAGGGGGGAGGGCTGTAACACTCTGGTGTTACGCAATGCATTTTTGCATGACAATCATATTACATAGCATTCATATCATTATAATCATGTGTGATAATGGTATAATTTGATTAAAATAAAAGCTTGAAAATGATATATTTGATGGACTGTATTAATATGATAATCATATTACACCAAAAGTCTTGCAACTATAATTCTTACATCACTTGGAACCCTAGTTCAATTTTTGGAGCAACTAGATGACTCAAATTTTGTCAAAACTTGTTCAAAAATATTCATGAAAAATATTCAAAAATATCCCCTATTTTAGCTTTTATTCTGCCATTCAAAATCTATCAAGAATTTTCAGTTGGCCCCTTAATCAAAGTTGTAGAGAATTTAATTCTGAGCAACTTTTATTTTTGGGTCAATTCCAGAAAATGTCTTCCTCTTGTTCAAAATGTAGTTTGAAGTTTGAAATTCATTTGAATTGAATTTTAGAAATTGGAAAAACGAATTTTCGCCTTAGCAGGCCGCGGCCTCACTTCTCAGCCCGCTCGCGAAGCCGCCCGGCCCAGCCGGCCGCGCGCGCGCCCGCGCGATGCAGGTGGCCCGGCCCGCGTCCGCTCGGCCTCTTCCTCCTCTTCTCGCTCGCCCCGCGCCTCGTGTCCGCCGCGGCAGAACGCGCCCGCCGCGTGGCGGCCGCATGCCGGCGACGCCCCGCGTGGCCGCCCGTGGACCCCGCGCTCGCGCTCCGCTTCAAATCGCCCTGGGCACCTGGTCTCCATCCCGCACACCACTCACTCGCTCCCTTCTCCCTCCCTCCGGAGAAACCGAGCGGGAGCGCCGCTCGCCACCGCGCGCCTCCACCTTCACCGCCGTGTTCCGACACCGGTGAGCCACCACCGTCCGATTGGTCGTGCACAAAGCTCCGCCCCCTTCTCCTCTCCTCCGAACGGGTGCCACCACCACCTTGCTCGCTTCGGTAGGGCTCCATTTCGCCGCCCCCGCTGCGCCACCGCGTTGGTGCCACCGAGCCCGTGCTCCGCCCACCGCCTCGCTCGCTCCCTCTCCGTCTTCCCAAGCCTCCCTCTCGAGTTCGCTAGTTCCTTGCGAACGTTGTGCGCTCGCTCGATGGTCGGGACGTGGCCGGAAATGGCCGTTGGCCGTCGGCCACCGCCGCGATGTCGAGGCCACGAACACCGACGAGGCCGCTCTGTTTTCCCCCGTCGGTCTTCACTGGGCCAACCGCCCTGTGGGCCGCGCCCCGAGCGGGCCTGCTCGTCCGTTTCCCCGCACGCGCGAACCAGGTCGAGAACGGCCACGGGCCAGTTGATTTCCACGGGCCGGCCCAATATCATTAACGGAAAAATCATTTTCTGTTTCTTTTATTATTCATGATGAAAAACACTTTGGAAAATGTTTTCTTGGTCATTTTAGCTCCAAAAATGGTGAAATAAATTTCTATGTACTCATTTGAACCAGATCTACAATATAAAAATATTGCATGCCAATATTTCATTTCTTTTCTGTAGTGTTTTATTTAATCCTTGAAATTGGTGTTTTCTTGAAAAATTGATAATAAATTGTAGAAAAATCAGAAAAATGTGGTTCCAAGTTTGCTAATCTTTGTGTGCCCTGTACTTGCTAGGAAAAATTGTATATCATGTCTGTTCTGTAGAAAAATGTATAGGTGTAGTTCAAATGCTTTCTATTACTAATATTTGTTATTTTTGTTAATTAAATAAATGTGAATAGAACCTGCAAGTGATAATTTTTCTATAATGTTTGTTTAGTGTGTAGAAGGTAGGAAAATTTCTAAATCTGTTGTTTGATACTTTTCATAATGTAAAGTATTTTAAATATTCATTTTAGGCCTTAGTTTGTTATTTTTGTATAGTCAGTTCTAGTAATCCAAATGTAGTAAAAATCTTGTGTCAGGCTAGTTTTGATATTAGTACTCCACTGTAATTTTCTAAGATTTTTCTGAGCTACAAAAATGTGTGTTGTTGTTCAATCATAGGGCTAATTAGGGTTTCCATTCATTCTTAATGCAAAAATAGTTAGTAAAATATACTTTGGTGTATCTTTGAAGCATCTTGAGTGTTCAAGTACTCTTGCATGGTAGAGAATAGTGGTGGTAGTTTTCGAGTACATGTTCTTGGATGACGTAGACTACCTTGTAGAAGAGTCATAAGTTCCACGTAATCCAATAACGTAACATGCTCATTACATCGCATGCATTCATCCTCATCATCATCTCATGTCACCTATGCAATGCACCCATGCATGAGGCACTCATACTTCTGCATCATACAGGATCGCAGGAAGTGGTCCCGACAGTAGTTCCCGAGGACGCAGAGGAACAGCCCGAGGTGCCGGAGCCGGAGCCAACAGGAGCGGAAGAGGAGGCCGGTGAAGAGCTTCCGGAGTGCCCCGATCACCGTCCCAGCTCCTTTGAGCGAGGCAAGCCCCGGAGCATTTCTCCCCCGGTTTGCAATCAATTATTTATTAACTTCACTTAATTTGATACATTACGTTTAGGAGTTGTTTGCAAACGTTGCTGCATTATACCTTGTTTCACCTTGCTTTACCCGATCCTTGTTACCCTGGTGTCCACGGTCAATAATTGCTTAGCTTGCTTAGACCGGTAGAAGTCGGGTGATTGCCTGTCATCCGCGAGCTATAGGGGATTACCTGGATTTATGTGAAAGAATGTCATGTGAGAATAACTAAGTGTCGAAATGAATCTGAGACCGGGCGGAAGCTTGCAGGGTTCTGGACTGTAGTGTCTTCCGTCTGTGTCGATTAAGGATCGTCCGATGTCGGGCCTCGGGTCATGTTGAACGCATGCCTCACATTTAGCTGGCCGAATAAAGTACCTTTCGACCGCGAAGCCGGGAGATTATTCGGGCCGAGTTGATGGCCCGCAACGCACTGTACCGGAGCAGTAATGGCAGGAAACGGGGGCGCGATGATAAGGCCAAAGAGCAGTCGGGCGGCCCCCAGGTACATGTGGTTCCTGGCAAGCTCGCGACTTTACCTGAATGGTTGACTCGGTGACCAATACCTCACTTTAGCGGGTGAGTGAGGTTTGTGTGAGGAATAAATTACCAGCTGGTCAATAATCGATTCGAATCGCCATCGTTCACTGGATAGTGAACACTTGACTTGGTTACTTCATCGTAGTAACATTGATGAAACACTTGGATAGTTATATGAAAAATGACATGATAATTATTGTAATGATCAATGGTAACCCTTGCTTGTTAATCATATGGTTACTTTAGCATAAGTGCAAACATAGTTGACAGGGAAATAAAGAATTAAAATATCACATGCTTTTGTAAAAGAACTGCTAAGCTAAAAAATGCTTTTCTTGCAAATAAGTCAGCTACCCCACCAAAAAGCCTATCATGATCCTTGGTGTCATTTTATTTTTGGTTCTGTCGGGTAAGTCTAGCTGAGTACCTTCTCGTACTCAGGGCTTTGTTCCCACTTGTTCCAGATGGACAGATGTACTATGGTTATTGTATCAACTGTCTCTACCCTGCGATGGGCGAAGCCTAGGACCATGGGCAATGGTCACTCACTACTCCTCGCCTGATGCTTTTGTGGGAGATGATCGTGAGCTGGCACTTCATTTTGGAAAGTCGTGTGTGTGTGCGCGCGTTGAACTAATGCTTCCGCTACTTTTATTCGAAACTGGTTTGTAATAACTATGTTTAAACTCCGATGTATTTTGTGCCGCGAACTTCTATGTAACTTATGACGGTGATCGCTAAACTTAGTACGATCTTGGCTGTGATGTGAAATGGTTTGAAATCCATCGTGATTTCACGGACTACCGGGTTATACGGGCTTAAGTTTGTTAAATTGTCCGTCCGTTGGATGATTTTCTTACTTAATCTCGTATAATTGGGCGGTTCTGTTACAATACAACCATTGATTATAGGTGCGATCATTCCTATATTTGCAAAGTAATTTTAGGTACAATTCACTTGGTTCCATATGTACATGTCGTTATTTGAATGTAGGTACAAATGTGTCTCAAAGTGCAAGTCCATCAAAGTTGAACTTTCGGTTCATCGGCAACCCGATAGTGCTTCATTGGGAAGGCCATAACTCATCCATCTGGAGTGTGATCGAGGTCAATGAGTACTTGATGGAAAGCTTATTTGATAATATTTCAAATATATCTGGTCCCACCTCAATATCACATTGGCAAGGCCTCCAAATTATTGAGACATTCTGCCGCTATTTCTGTCGGGTGTTACGGCATCGTCACGGACTTGTTATTCACACTTGGGACCCAGGCCCAAGTTGAAGCACGCCCCCAAGAAGATGGAGAACACCTAAGAGATGCCCAAGGATGTCCTCCTCCTTGGCCACCACCTTAGGAGGCTAGCAAGGATGTCCAAGCCAAGCTGGAAGCCCAGTCCAATTCGAGTTCGAGTCTGCTTCGGCCTTCTGTACCAGTCTGCAATAAAAAGGACGCCCAAGATGCATCTGGACTCCGTTTTTGATGATCCACATATGGATAGAAAGATAATTTCATAAGCTAATCAATGGATTTGGTTTGAGGCCCAAATTCCATCGGAGTCAATGAGAATTGTCGAAACAAGTTGACGTCCAGAATCTATCAGGGCGCTGCGTCGTCGTCTTTTGGGCCGTTTTAGCCATGTAACGTGTCGAGACTCCTTAGGGACGTGAGTGGGGGTCCTTAGACACCCCTTAGGCTTTATAATCAGTAGCCGCCGCCTATGTTAGGTTTTGGGGGTTTTGCTTAGATTATTCTGTCCATTGACAGTCGCCGTCTTTCAGTTTGCGAGACCCCAACTTCGAGTGCTTAATCATTTATCTGCAATTGTCACTTCAATTGAGTTGCATTTTATCTTGTTCTTGCTTGTGTTCTTCGATTCGCAGCAAGGATTAGCCTTCATGGCGAGGTCAACCGGATTGTGACACGGTTGATAACCAAAGGAGACGTGGTGCTAAGGTTAGAGGGTTCGGGTCTTTGTGATCTGAAGCCGGATCGGTGTGTCGCTTCCGACCAAATCGATAGTTATCTTAAACCTGACGGAAGATCGGGAATCATGTCTCCATCAAGTGGTATTCGGAGCTAAGATATACCATCGAGTTCATATTTATCCTAGTTTAGTTCATTTTTGCCTTTGTCCCATAGTCCACCGCCATATTTGTTTCCTGTCCTACAACCATCCACGCCATAGCCTTTGCATATTTCAGTTTCAGAGTCCGCCGTGTTGAGTTTGTGTCCTAGATCAAGGTCTTTTTGCTGGTTTAGATTGTGTTCTTTTCTAGTTTGTGTTGATCCTTCCATCCGTCATCATCCCGTCTCATCATCAGTTTGCATCTTGTGTCCACAAAAAAACCCTGATTCGAGCAATTTTCATAAAACAGTCATAACTTTTGCATCCGAACTTGAATCGGGGCAAATTTTATATCTACGGAGAACGCCAGAAAATTTTAGATCTGTTTCATCCCAGCAAAGCTAGGTTTGCAAAATTTAGAATTGCGAAAGTCGATTAGGAACATCGAGTTTCAGGGCCCACAAGTTTTGGCCAGCTTTTTAGATCACAATCCTGAATTTGTATAGGCCACATCTTTTGTCTAATTGAGCTCAAATTTTTTAAGATTTGTTCTTGTGTGCTCCTTGATGAGAAAAAAATATCAAAAGAGCAAAATCTAAAAAAAGTTTGGACAAAAAAAGAAAATAAAAAAATAGTAAAAGAAAAGAGAAGATAAGAGAAAAGGGAGCACATAAGGAACACGTCAATAGCTCTATTATTTGTGATGCCTTTTTACCTTGTCCGTATTTCCATTGCTACCTTTCATACTTGTTTCACTCTCTTGTTTGTCACAACTGGTGTAGGAACACGTATAGGCCAGCAACTAGGACAAGTGCTCTGGACATTTATTCAATATTGCTATCTGTTACTGAATTGTGTGCCACATATATATATTTGTTCTTTGTGTACCTTCCAAGCTCCACATATATACTCCAGATCAGTACAGAAAAAGATCCTTGCAATCTTGCTACCACGCCCTCACAGGTATCTCGAACCAGCCACCGGTTGTACCGTCTACTGCTTTTGCGTTGGTAAGAACCTTGTAAGAACTTGGTAAGATGTGTGAGAATGTATTTCCACCGACACATATAATAGTTGATAGAAATTTATTTTGATTTCTAACGTTATCAAACAATGGGTTTCTATTTAAGAGTGAATTGCAGGAAATCATGGCCCAGATGTTTGCAAGGATGGACCGCATGACGAATAATCCGTCATCACATATTGACTATAATCATCAAGGTATAAGAGGTAAATTTACCATACCATCTTTTGTTGGATCTTATGATGGAGAAGCATATTTAGATTGGGAGATGACTGTAGAACAAGAGTTTAATTCACACCTAGTTCCTGAGAAACATAAAGTTAAACTTGCTACTAGTGGATTCAAGGATTTTGCTCAAATCTGGTGGCGACAATTAGCTAATTTGCATCAACAACCTCAGTCATGGGATATATTTAAAGAAGCAATGCGTGATAGATTTGTTCATGTTTCGTATAAACGAGATTTGCGTAAAAAATTACAGCGCTTAGAGCAGGGAGATATGTCTGTTCAAGAATATTTTGCAGAGCTTCAAAAGGGCATGATTCTTTGTGGGATAGAGGAGGATCCGGAGGATAAATTATGTCGTTTTTATGGTGGTTTGAGACGTGAAATTCAGGATATTGTTTATTATAAAGATTTTAATACTACAAACCAGTTGTTCCAGCTAGCTATGCTTGCAGAAAAAGAATTACAGGAACATCAACAAAAGAACCAGACCAACATTGGCGACAACCTCAATCAGGTTTTAGGCTATCTGCACTCATGCTCCTCTATATTCATCCTCTATACGTCCTAGTCAGCAAGATTCTCTCCTCTATACTCAATTCTCCCGCACCCATCCATCCTCTATATCATCCTCTATCCACTCTATCTACTGTGGGACCCACTTGTCACTTTATCTAAATATATCCATGAGTGATCTAGTTTTAAAGGATTTATTGAGACGAATTTAATGGTGCAATCGAAATTTAATTTGGATTTTTGGTTTGTGAGTTATAGCATTTTTTTCCTTGGTTTAGCTAGTAGGGCCCGCCACTACGCACTATAGAGTAAACACTGTACTACTCTAAATATAGAGTAAGAGAAAAGATAGAGTATCGTTTTAGAGTATCCAGTGCAGCAGTTTTTACTCTATATTCATACTCTAAAGCTTTAGAGTATCATTTAGAGTATGCCACTGCGGACAGTCTTAGCAAGGGTGGAGCAAGCATTCGCGAAGATCGAGACTGCGATAAATAGACGAGTGATTGTTTCTGCCGCTACAGCAGCATCTTCACCACCACCTCCCACACCCACTTTGGAGCATGGTAAAATTTTAAACTCGACTGAAATTGTACAACTTCATAAAGAGAGTGTTTCTACTAATAACAAAGAGATTGATATTAAAAATGAAAATCACCAAGTACCTAAACTAGAAGATCCTTTTATGCTTGCTACAAAATATGATAATGTTCAAATTGGTGATGATGTGCTGAATTTGTCCACCACTCATGCTATAATAAAGCAACATTTAGTGGATACAAAGTCTGAATTTCCTTTGTCACAAAATAATTGTTCTAATAGTGCTTGTGATAAGGAAGAGTTGTGTGACAATGCTTTTAATATACATATGACACAACTAGTGAATGAGCATGACGCTTTTGTTTTGGAACCAAATACTTGTGCTGAAAATAAGAATTTGAATGAGCATGATGCTTTTGTTTTGGATCCAAATACTTATGCTAAAAATAAGAATTTGCTTTCCATTGATGCTGAAAAAGATGAGCTAAAATTATTGTATTCTTTAGATACTTTGGGTTATATTGAGTTTGATACTCTGTGTGCTCTTACTACTTTGGAAGAGAAATTTATGTTTGCTGATTTGTCACAGTTATCTAGACATACATTTCACTTTATTGTCAAATATAATAATAAAGGAGAGTATATGGTACATAGAGTTTATATTTGTTCAAATCTAAAATCTTCTTTTGTTGTGCAACAATATGATAATTTTGAGGCCTACAATAGATATAATCATGTCATGTCAAGATCCCCAAGTTTTGTTATAAAGCAACAGGTTAAATTTCAAGAAGGAGAGCAATATTGGCTACTACCTACAATCTGTCCTCCAACTAAGCTCAAACCGAGGACGGTTTGTTGTCAAGAAAGGAAGGATGATGAGGACAAAACACCATCGGATATGACCATTGATTATAAGGTGTGATCATTCCTATATTTGTAAAGTAATTTTAGGTACAATTCACTTGGTTCCACATGTTCATGTCGTTATTTGAATGTAGGTACAAATGTGTCTCAAAGTGCAAGTCCATCAAAGTTGAACTTTCGGTTCGTCGACAGCCCGATAGTGCTTCATTGGGAAGGCCATAACTCATCCATCTGGAGTGTGATCGAGGTCAATGAGTACTTGATGGAAAGCTTATTTGATAATCTTTCAAATATATCTGGTCCCACCTCAATATCACATTGGCAAGGCCTCCAAATCATCGAGACATTCTGCCGCTATTTCAGTTGGGTGTTACGGCGTCGTCACGGGCTTGTTATTCACACTTGGGACCCAGGCCCAAGTTGGAGCACGCCCCAAGAAGATGGAGAACACCTAAGAGATGTCCAAGGATGTCCTCCTCCATGGCCACCACCTTAGGAGGCCAGCAAGGATGTCCAAGCCAAGCTAGAGGCCCAGTCCAATTCGAGTTCGAGTCTGCTTCGGCCTTTTGGACCAGTCTGCAATAAAAACGGACGTCCAAGATGCATCTAGACTCTGTTTTTGATGATCCACATATGGATGAAAAGATAATTTCATAATCTAACCAATGGCTTTGGTTTGAGGCCCAAATTCCATCGGAGTCAATGGGAATCGTCAAAACAAGTTAACGTTCAGAATCTGTCAGGGCGCTGCGTCGTCGTCTTTTGGGCCGTTTGGGCCATGTAACGTGTCGAGACTCCTTAGGGACGTGAGTGGGGGTCCTTAGACGCCCCTTAGGCTTTATAATCAGTAGCCGCCGTCTATGTTAGGTTTTGGGAGTTTTGCTTAGATTATTCTGTCCATTGACAGCCGCTGTCTTTCGGTTTGCGAGACCCCAACTTCGAGTGCTTAATCATTCATCTGCAATTGTCACTTCAATTGAGTTGCATTTTATCTTGTTCTTGCTTGTGTTCTTCGATTCGCAGCAAGGATTAGGCTTCGTGGCGAGGTCAACCGGATTGTGACACGGTTGATAACCAGAGGAGACGTGGTGCTAAGGTTGCAGGGTTCGGGTCTTTGTGATATAAAGCCGGATCGGTGTGTCGCTTCCGACCAAATCGATAGTTATCTTGAACCTGACGAAAGATCGGGAATCATGTCCCCATCATAAAGACTTCTAACTACCATACATGTATACCACAGAACTTAAGAAGTCTGTCAGGTGTCCTCGGGAAACCCGAATCATCCATAATCTTCCGAGCAGGATCACATTTCAGAGGCATTACAATATTACAACAGTTTATATAATAAATTACATCAGAGTATAAAAGCGGAAGTCTTACATAACATAAGTTCACAAGCCTGTTGTTCCGAATTTACAAAGCTTAAGTTTAGTGTTACAACCATAATGGTGGAGTAGTCTTGGGAATATTATTACAATCACCAAAACACGATGCTCTGCCCAAGAGCTAAACATCTTACTCGTCGTCGCTTACCGCAAAGACGGTCATGCAATAGGGTCCGAAACACACCTGTTCATGAGACGCACCTGCAACAGGGGTTCAACAAACCCTGAGTACGAAAGTACTCAACAAGACTTAACCGACGAATAGGGTTAAGATGACTCAGGAATGCAGGCTCAGGGGAATCAAGGTAAGGTTTTAGCAAGAATCAAGGTTCTTTTACATAAAAGCTACTAATAGTGAATCCTTAAGATTAATATTTTATCTCAGTATTAGTTATCAACATAATGTAAGTGATTCTAATCTAGATTATATAACTCGCACATCTTCTTTCTTATTCTAAGACCAAGTTCCATTTCTTAACTACGATGTTGAACAGAGAATCGAGTCTCCTTAACCGAGGAGCAACGACGATTCGAATCGATTATATCCAGCTGGGGATTCCGAACCACACGACACATGTAGGAATTTAACCTACAGATATCAACCTTCACTTGGATCCTCCAAAACATGACCGGGTCCAGCGCCACCCGAGAGTACAGTACACCTCCAATCCAGCCCTTGGCTACGAGGGTACACACTACTCTCGCCATCTCTCCACTCCTAGTGCGTGGTTGGCCGTTCATATGTTAGAATTACTGAGGTCTTAGGCTTACCGGAGTATGTGGTCAGTTAGAAATTCTCGACGCACACAATTCAAACAACGGTACGGTCCTTAACTGACTTAGTCGGAGACACTACATGGGGACTCCTTTCCCGATGCAAGTCTACCGACTGGTCCCAGATTATCATCATCATTATTCATCAAGTGGTTGTCCAACAACCCTTCAAACTTTGCTTAACATTTTTAAAGTTTTCTCATTAAGCATGGCTAAGCATACTAAGCATTTTCAAATAAAAACAGTAACAAGGATAATATCGAAGTATCAAGGATGGTAATGCAGTAATTAGGTTATCACTCAACTCCTATCACTTAGTGCAATAAAGCATTAATGTAAGTGAAGTAAGCTTTTCAAAACGCAAGGAAGGGTTAAATGTAACTAGGGCTTGCCATGGTCGACGGGAAATTCAGGCTCTGGGTCAGTACCACAAATATCAAATCCCACCTCCACGGACGTCGGCTCTTCTTCGGGGACGGATTCAACTTCAGAACTCTCCTCGTTCACGGGGACTACACGCGATGATAACGTACACTCAAAATGATGAAATAATAAACATGATGCTTGATGGATGATTAACCAGGTTAATAACTTGAGTACAACTTTCCTTCGCGGTACAGTTGCAAAGCAAACGATTCAAACCTAACTCTAACCTAGGGTTTGATTAAGTTAATTACTTCATTAAGGATTTTCGTTAACACATGAAATAACACCCATTAAGGCTTAACAACATAGATAAGAGAGCTCAAACAATCAATTAAGGGTGCTAAATGTCATTAAGTGTTAATGACCCAAAGTCAACACTCAATCTCAAAGTCAAACAACCCTAAGTCATTAGGTTCTAATTACAAGATTAACTACTTAATTAATAAAGCATAAATTAAGAATAAAATCAACTTTATCTAATTAAGCTCAAACTTTTTCTATAGATTGGTCAAGGTCTAAAATAGTGTCAAAACAAGTTTCATGTTTTTTGATTAATATTTTAATTACTAAAAATCCTGGAAGTTGCATTTAATATTTAATTGAGCTAATTAAATAACTTGCAAGAAGTAATTTAAATTGGCATTTGATATTTTTCCTAAATAGTTTACACCTTGAGAAGCTTACTCAAAAATTTTTACTATTTTAGGAGCTCTACAAAAATTCTATTGAAATAAACAAAAACTAACACTATATATATTTTTGAAAAAGAAAAACAAAATCTTCATCTTGGGCTGCTTCTCCTCCTCTCTCTCCCTGGCCCAGCAGCCCACCCATGTGTGCGCGCTCCCTCTTTCCTCGCGGCCCACTCACGCGCGCTCTCTCCCTCCCTCGCTCTCTCTCTAACAACGCGGCCCCGCCCGTCATCGTCTTCCTCCCGCTCCTCTCTCTCCCGCTGCGACGGCACGGTGGCCGGCCGACGACCGCGACCTCGGTGACCCAACCAAACGGTCCAACATGAACTACACCTCACCGCGAACTCACCGGAGCACTCTCACGACCCCAAACCCCGCCAGAGGTAGCACCTCACTGGCGATGGCAGCACGGTGGCCGCGGCACTCGGTGTCCCGGCGATTCTAGCTAGTAGCAGTTAAAATGAAGGGCATGGGAAGCATCAGCAGCTCACCACGAGTGCAGTGGAGCAAACGGCAAGCACGGAGGGGCAGTGGAGATGGCTGACCACGTGAGGCGGCTCGGTGGTGCTCGGTCACCGGAGTTGGGAAAGAAGGCGGTGGTGCGGGCGATTCGGGCGGAAAAAGGATGGTGCAGGTGGACTAGTAGACGTGCGAGGATGAGGCGAACTCAATGGTGCGGTTGCTCTAGCCGGAGGCAGCTCAACGGCGGCGACAGCGAGCGACAGAGCTAGCGGCGGCGACGGTAAAATAGAGCAAAAGAAAAGAAGAAGACGTCGGGGTGCTCGGCCTTTTAAAGGGACCTCCGGTGCTGCTCGAAGGCGCGCGCGGGCGAGGTGGCAATCGCGGGCGTGCCTGGAAGCTGGCCGAAGGCCACGGCGGCTCGCCGACGCCCATGCCGCGCGGTGCCTGGTTGTGATTCGCCGGTCACTGTAGCTCTTCCCTCCCCCCAAATTTCCAATTCAAACGTTTTTTGCCAAATTACTCCTAAAATCATGTAGCAACTTGAAAAATTCTCAAAATATGAAGTCTTTAGAATTTCAAGCTCTACAAGTTTTATGTTGAACACTTTTTCAAATTCAAACTGGATTTTGAAATTTGAATTTGAAATCAAAAGGGGACATTTTTTGAAAAATTGGTAATTTAGAAATTACTTTCAATTTTATGTTGAAACTTCAAAAACTCGAAATACCAAAGTTGTACATCTAGCCAAAACCTACAACTTTGCCTCTATTTTAAAATTTGAGTTTGGGGATGAAAAGGGGTCAATTTTGGAATTTGCTTCTTTTTAAAATTACTCAAGATTTTACACTAAGATTTTGAAAACTCAAAACATCAAACTTGTAGCTCTTGAAAAGATCTACAAACTTGGTTTTACACTTTTTCCCAAATTTTGTTTAGATTTTTAATTAATCAAAAAGGGGTAAAATCAGGGTTTTGCATTTTAGGGTTTTCGGAAGAATTCCAATTCGAAACTTGTTGCTACTTAATTGGTGAGTATTTAGTGATCACACCATCACCCATGGGCACCATTGAGTCAACCATCACATGTTTGACTAAATGCTACTCTTGGTTGACCAGGTTGACTTTGGAAATTCTTTTAATAATTCCCCAAATTTGAATTCGAATCTGAATCGGAAAACTTGAAACAAGTTTTGGATTCCAAATTCAACTCAAACTTGAAGCTTTATTTTATGAGTTAGACTTGAGCTCATACCCTACCAGTGACACTAATGTACAACATCGTCGTACACCTCAACTTATATAGGGCATAAACTAAGTATTTGCGGTGACATTTGAAATTAGGGTTTTTCGGATTCGAGTCACACACCACAGAAACACAATCAACCTAGGAAACATAAACTTATTTGAGTTGATGCACAACATGGTTAACTTAATCATGAATGCTTTGCAGTGCAATATGATGACATGGCAAATTTTAGTCATTATAACACCAGAGGTGTTACAAAATGTCATTGGAATAGTTTTCCCATAAGATAATTTAGCTTTTACATTTAGAGTGATCAGAAATTCCTTTCATCGATAAGAAGAGAAAGGATAGTTCTCATCACTTTATATTTCAAGTATGTACTTAAAGTGTTTGTTCATACAAAGGGTGTCATTTATCATAAATGACGTTCATGCAGGAAAGCAGGTGAACTAATAAATCTAAGCAAACTGATAACATAAAGCTGAATTACAGGTTCAGAGCAATAAGCAATTACAAGTCCAGACTCCAGAGCAACGAATACAGCAGGTTCTGACTTGAGACTTCAGAGTAGTCATAGTCATAGGTTCAGACTTCAGAGCAATAGATGATACAGCATTACATGTTCAAATAATAGAGATAAGTGGAGAACAAAGAAGAGATACATCATCATCTGAACGAGAAGAACAAGCATGCAGATTTGAAAGACACGTGATTTCTCATTTTTGTTGGTAATAAAGTCTTTACTTTCTCATAGAGATATTTCTGATAGGTACGGTGTGCAAAGAGATATCTACCAGTTTTTTTTACCATACTTAGTGGGTGGGATTAATCAATGATTTGTTCCGTCGTCGATATTTAGTGGCATGTACGTCCTCACAAACCATGTTTTCTTGGGTTTGTGAACACAGTCAAGCTTTTTTTTTCGCTGCGTCCATTTGCAGTTCTGCATTCATTTCCGTTTTCATGTATTTTGCTAAGAAGTTCTCAGAAACATAATCTAACCCCTCAACTATACATAGATGGTTACAACAGCTTACTGATGTTCAAGTGCGGCCCTCCGACATATACGTCTTTGGGACTGCCTTTTAAGTTTTATACCTTCTCTGAATCTGCTATTGTGTGCAGGAGCATTACCTTAGAAAGCTGATGCCTCTCACGGTCTCATGTTGAACTAAACCTCGGTTAGTACCTCCATCATATCTCAAATATCTCCATGTAGCTTATGTCAAATGCCTTTTTCAGATCAGCAATCAGCAACATGTCTTTCTTCTCAACCAAATCTTTTCCAGGCTTACTACATTAACTTTATGCAGTAGCATACACTGTGTTTTTTGGCCCTTTAATTTTGTTCGTTTGCCTCCTTTGCTGTTCTATATATATGCAATAGTTCTTCCCATCAGGCTCTTAGTGGACAATAGTAGGAGGAGCACAACAGCTGCATCTGACCAATGGGGTAAGCAGTTTAGCAGCAAGCTGCTAAGGTTCAGTCTTCATGTCGTGAACCGTCACTTTGTTGCTTCTCTAACCAATCAAGGAACCAAGACCTGTTTATCCATAGAACAACTTATTCCTACTAGTGCTTGGTTCATGCATCGGTTACACTCTCACTCTCACGTGACTTATTGTCATTAATTTACTGGTTTTGAACGTTGTTTATCTGAATGAAATCCAACAACCGGTTCAAAACCTGGGCCTAGCATGGTTATGGCTGCTGTGATTTATTTTCTGAGCCGTGTTGTGCCGAGTCTTATGATTACTCTGGCTATATAGACATGTCCAAACCTTTGGTACCTTATAACATTTGGGCATGGGTACTGAATTTTTTTTTTTTTTTTGCTCACTGCAATATTATTTGAGCATCAGTACTGATTTCTGTTTCACTAGAGTAGCAGCTCATTTTGCATCAGTACTGATACTTTAGCTGCCTCTAGGCGACTAGAGTTTTGATTTACTAGAGGTGAGCGAACAAAACCTCACACAACAACAACTGATACGACTGAAGTGAAGCTTGACAATACATTCGGCTTAGCTTTGCCATGGCCATCAATAAGGCGCTGGAGCAGATTATCTCTATTGTCATTGTACTTGCCGGAACCAATTTTTTCACATGGCTATATAGAACTATCTAGAGCCACAGCTAGATTAAACATTAAGAGCAACTCCACCAGATCGAGAAAAGAGATCTCACTTTTCTATATTCTTGCATAAAGACGGTTGAAGTGCAAAAGCATAGCTCCATTAGATTTCCTTTCCAACACTACTAAAAAAAACTTATGCAAGATGTTTTGAAAATAGCCTCGGAGGCGGGCAGGCTTTTAAACCGCCTCGGTTAATGCCTGGGATTAATCGAGGCAGTCATTTTTATTAACCGAGGCGGTCACATTTATTAACCGAGGTAGTCACATTCAACCGCCTCACAAAATCGATTTACCGAAATGGTTAAAAAATAACTGCCTCCTAAAATCTATTAACGGAGGTGGGTCTTAAAAAATACCCCCATTTAAAAGGCCCGCCTTGGTAAATTGTAGCCGAGCCCACTCCGCTCGACGTGACCCATCTCGGTCCAGTAACAACTTCACAGTATATAACAGAAAGTTAGCAGCCCACCACTCAGCCGCACCCACCAGCACCTCCCTCACAACCGCCCGTGCCCCTTCTCCTCTCTTCCTCCGGGCAACACGCGGCACCTCACTCTATCCTCTCTCCCTCCGGCACCTCCCACTCCACATGGTGCCCGGCACCTCCCTCTCCCTCTCCACCGCGTGAGCCCCCTCTCCTCTCTCCCTCCGGCGGCGCACGGCACCTCCCTCTCTCTTCTGTCCCTTAGGTGGCACGGCGCATCGGCTCCAGGAGCGCTACGGTGTTGGTCCCAGCCAACCCGACGCACCCTCTCTCGTCTCCCTCCGGCGGCGCGGGCTCCCGGCGGGCCCGGCGCTCCCTCTCTCCCTCTGTTGGCGCGCGGCGCAGCAGCTCTAGGAGCGCGGCAGCGCTGGTCCCAGTCGGCCTGGCGCGCCCTCTCTCCTCTCTCCCTCCAGCAGCGTGTGGCGAGCAACGGCCGGATCCGGCGAGCAGGCGACCTCCTCCAGCGAGCGGCGGTGCGGCGCATGGATGGGCTTGGCAGGCCCGTGGGTGGGCTCGCTGGGCTTATCCACGGTTTTTTTTGTTTTTAATTTGATTTACTGAGGCGGGCATTTCAACCGCCTTGGTAAAGATTGATTTACCGTGACCTTTTGGCCGAGACAGTTTTGATGCCCGTCTCGGTAAATCTAAAACACCCGCCCCGGTTAAGTTTTGTGTAGTAGTGCAACTTTATTTTCCTATTCTTTTTCTCAATTAAGAAAATCCTCCCTGAATCCCTGAAGGAAAGGGGAGAGCAACTCAATTCCCTTTGCCTTGACCTCTCAAGCTAGGCCACCACACGCGCACAAGAGATGGCCACCGCTGCGCCAAACCATTGTTCCCGGACCAGGAGAACGTAGGGCGGCACTCCATTGTGTCATGCAAACGAGAACAGTTGCCACGCCTTGCAGGCGGGTGAGCAAGCGCTCCCACGGCCCTGGTGTGCGGGCGAGCTACCACCGCTCCAAGAGATAGGGAGAGAAACAAGAGAATCAAAGAGAGATTTCAATAGCGATTAAATTGGTCATCTATTGTTCTCTGGGCCTTATGGAATGATAGAAACAAGCTGGAAGTGTTCCCAAAATCATCTAATGAAGTTTTTCATAAAAAATTTTCGCTTTGTTCAGAAATGGCACATTCTTATGAAGGTACAAGATGCAAAGTACTTGGACGACAAGATCGACAAGCTGAAAAAATGGTTGACGGTCTTCTAGAAGCGAACTGAGAATCCTCAAGTGTTGTCTCCGTCAAATTAAAAAAAAAAACAACGATTCAACTGGTTCGTGATTAAAATGTTTGTGGCTTAAAACTTTGTCTCTTGTTAAGAATAGGTGGTGACACCATCAACCTAAAATAAATACTGGATCCGCACTGGAAGCAACGCCCGCGATCCAACCATCCGACAGCGAGATGACGCCGAAACGCAGGCAGATACTCCTTGGAAAATGGAAACATGCGTGAGACGAGACCCTTGGCCTTGGATCACGAGGCCCCTGGCCTTGGATCACACACAGCCACACAGGGTGGAGCGAGCAAGGAGACAAGGAGAGACGCGTGAACTCCCAGGTAGGATACTACAACTCGTAGTATTCTTGTCCGCCGGCAGCAGCAGGAGCAGGAGCAGGCCGATCGACATGGAACACGAGCAAAGCCGCCTTGGCCGTGATCTCCCGATGGGTGACCGATCGAAGGCGGGTTGAGCAAGCAGCCTCGGTGTGAGGGAAAGAAGGAAACGTCAGGGCCTTTCGATCGATCGATACTCCTCGATCCCTTTTGCTTTCTCGGCTCGGTTGTCTGCCTTCTCGAGATCGATGCTAAATGAGGCTGCGTCGGTACTCCGTGCTCGGTGCGTTCCGCGGGTGGTGTGTCCAATTTTCTCACGAGAAAAACTGTTCTGTTCACGTCGCCAGTTTCTCTTGTTTCTTCCATTTCCGTAGCCCGATCGAGAGCCTTGTGGCTTCTTTATCTTTTGGCATCATTTTCATTTTAAGCAGTCCTCCTGTTCTGTTCAGTACCCGGCCCGTTGAATACTGATCATGGTACAGTATTTTCTCTTACGATAAATCAGCCGATAGTACTTTTAGCCCAGCGAGCAGGGTGCATATCCATCGGTTCGCTCTGCTCTGCTCTACAAACAGCTAGCTCAACTCACCAATTCCACGTCGTAACGTAGGAGTAGTGCCAAAAGGGTTAATGATGGTGGCATTGGCTGTCATCATTTCCCTTGGTTCGCAAGTCGTCGGCTGTCACGGCAGAGCGTAGCAAGCTCCCATGGTGATCCCCGTGATGATGCGCTCTCGTTCGTGCCAGGAGCAGCAGCGGCAGCCAGCAGACACGCCCCGTCCCCTCCCTTAGCACTGTACTAGGAGTATTACTTTACAAGAGAATTACTACGACGACAGTGCTTAGCTTTCTTTGCTTCCCTTTTTCGCTTTGGTGGTGGTACGGTGATACTCTCTACTTGCGATCATGTAGCGCTGCAGCGGCATGGGCAATAAAACTTCACTTTGCATAGCACGGCGATTAAGACTATCCGCACTCATGGACCTCTATATTCATCCTCTATACGTCCTAGTCAGCAAGATTCTCTCCTCTATACTTAATTCTCCCGCATCCATCTATCCTCTATATCATCCTCTATCCACTCTATACACTGTGGGACCCACTTGTCACTTTATCTAAATATATCCATGTGTGATCTAGTTTTGAAGGATTTATTGAGACAAATTTAATGGTGCAATCGAAATTTAATTTGGATTTTTGGTTTGTGAGTTATAGCATTTTTTCTCTTTGTTTAGCTAATGGGGCCCGCCACTATAGAGTATAGAGTAAGCACTGTACTGCTCTAAATATAGAGTAAGAGAAAGAATAGAGTATCGTTTTAGAGTATCCAGTGCAGCAGTTTTTACTCTATATTCATACTCTAAAGCTTTAGAGTATCGTTTTAGAGTATCCACTGCGGCTAGTCTAAAGTTTGCGTAATAGAATAGGATAAAAATGACATTAAAGAATGGTCGTTTCAGGCCACTTGGACATCTATTTGAATATGAATACCACAATTTCGTGACACTTTTCTAAATCTTTCATTTCTTCGAATGTGATAGGCACTTTGTGGTGACATATTCGTTTACGTAATTTTTGTGGCAATTCTTTCTCTCTTTTTTTTGTTCTTGAACAAAATTGTGGCATTTCTTTGCAGAGGAAGCTTTATGGTGGGCATTCAAAATTTCACAAAAGTTAGTAACTCCTCTTTTTGTAAATGTAGCCAGTGCAAGAAAGAAAACCATTTAAGTGATACATTTATCACCAGAGCATTTTATAGCAGCAAATACACAGCTTCCAAAGTCCTGAAAAGGAGAACAAAATGCCACCAAAAAGAAAGAAGAGACAACTTTACAGTTCACCCCCTCTACCTATTTGAAATCAAACAAGCCTCTGCAACTCCGACCATGGCTGACGTACCCAAACGGGCGGCGACGGACAAGTCCAATGTCGTGCGCAAGCCCAGCTCCAGTCGTCCCGTACACCGGAAGCTCGTCCTCGCACGTTCTACGGCAACCGGAGCCGCCGTGCGCCGGAGCGAGGGCCGCGAGGTTCTCCAGCTCGAACAAGTCCGAGCTCGCGTCGCTGCTCTCCCCGCCGCCGTCGCTGCCCTCCACTTCGACCACCGGGAATCGCCTGCAGCCAGCGGCGGCCGCCGCCACAGCCACCTCGCCTTCGATGTCCAAGAACCGCACGGTCCTGCTCCGGCTGCGGGTCGCCCGCGCCCGCGCCGACGGCGGTGTCTTGGCGAGGCAGGGGCGCGCGCTGGATGGCGCCGTCGAGCACGCCGGCTCGTCGTCCGCCGGAGCCGGGTGCTGCCGCGCGGAATGCCGCTTGCCGGAGAAGATGGCGTTGAGCAGGCTGGCGAGCCGCGCGCCCGGAGAGGCCGGCCTGCGGCAGCCGCCGCTGGCGGGGGCGGCGGCGGACGGCTTCCGCGCTCTCCTCGCCGCCGTGCCAGGCGGGGCAGGCTGCTGCTTCTCCGCTGGAGCCACCGAGGCCGGCCCGACGGCGCCGCCAGAGGTGCGGATGGGGCGGAGGCGGCGGAGGGAGTACTCGACCTCGGACGACGAGAAGTAGCCACGGCCGGAGGAGCAGTCGTCCGCGGGCGCCGGCGCCGCGCGCGCCGCCCGGTGGCTGGCGGCCAAGGAGGGCTTGTAGTAGTAGTAGTAATGCAGGGCCGCCTGCTGCTGCTTCTTGGCGCTCCCAGCAGGCGTTGGTGCCGCGGCACGCTCCGCCGTTGCTCCCTGGCCGCCGGCCTGCTCGTCCAAGGAGTCGCAGATGGCGTCCAGCAGCGTCGACGAGAAGGACGGCTGGCCAGGCCGCCGCCTCGGCCTCTCCCGCGCCGGCGCCCACCTCTCCATTGTCGGCGCGTAGTCGAGAAGAGCAAAGCAGAGGAGAGCAGAGCAGCGTGCGGCGCAGGGCAATGATGATATAGGCGGGCTAGCTAGCGGTGGAGGGGACAAGGGAGCTAGCTAGAAAGCGAAGGGGCCGGGGCAGCAATGGCGGGCGCGCGTGTGAGTCGGGGGAGTGGAGTGGAGTGGAGTGCGGGCGTGCGGGGTGAGGGGATCTTGTTGTCTGGGTGTCGTTCCTCTCTCTGGTCCCTGCTCGGCTGCTCTGTCTTGATGCTTCGATTCCTTACGGCTGCCGCCTCTCTTTCCCTTTAGCTTTGTCGGCGCCAGCACCAGGAACGTGCCTCTTGCCTATCACTGCTGCCCTGCCGCCCAGCGGTTTACCGTTTTACCTAAATTAATTATGTACTCCTATTTTTTTTGGCACTACTCGTCGTTTTTTTATGTAACTGCAGGGGCCAAAGCCCCTACAGGAGATTTATTAAAAGACAGAAGCACAAAGATTACAATAAAACAGCACAGCAAGAAACAAAAAAAAAGAGAGAAAAAAATGAAGAAACTATCTAGAAGTCTGGTTAAGGCCAACTCTGAACTGAATCCATTGATAGCCCTGTTCGCTTGAACTACTTCAGCAGTACTTTTAAGCGAACGAACAATATTTTCCTCTCATTTTAAATCAGCATAAGCATCAGCATCAGCCAAATTTCAGCAAACGTTGTGAGATGCTTTCCTTTGCTCTTAAAGCAGTCAACGCCAATTCTCTGTTGAAGATAACTTGCTACTTTGTAAGTTTGGCCCAATTCCTCTGAAAATTAATTACATCATTCCTAGCCCCCCAAATGCTACAGCACAGCAAGATGACAGCAAGGAAGAATTCTGAATTCAGTTGATCTGAAGTAAAGGATTACTTCTGGGAGGCTTAGTTGTGGCTGAATATCTAAGTTTAAAACTCCCCATCAGGACCTAACAAAGGTGCATTCTAGGAAGAGATGTTAGAGTGTTTCCTCTGTTGCTAGTCGACAGAGTTCGCAGTTATATGTCTCCAAGTGCATGTTTTTCCTCCTAAGAGGCTATTTGGAGGCTGTTTGTGCACAAGATATTAGAACCGGAAGATAATTACAGGTGAATAAAACTATGAAGCTCCCAAACAGGGCCTAAGGATATTCCTCCTAAGCAACCAAAAGAAGATATTGTGTTTTGGTTGTCAAATTGTTTTTCCACAGCCATCTAAAAGAAGGGTGGATTTGGTGCTGTCCAATCAACCTCTTTTAAATCTTTGTTGTAGAGAAAATATTTGATCCCCATGTATATCCCACAAGTCATTCTCCTCAATTACATTCAAATCTTCCAGGTTTCTTCTCAGAGCTCATAGTTGTAAAAAGGCTAGAGCTAACAGAGGCAAATGAAACAAGTGATTGGGCAGATTGTTGACCAGAGCATTGCTGATAGAAATGCCATTCTTTTTTTGCAAAAGAAAATAGTTCTGGGTACTTTAGCTTGGGTGCTCTAACAGATCCATCCAACCAATTATATTCTCAAAGCAAACAAGACTGTCCATTTTGAGCCTACACCAGAGTCAACTCTCTATATTTTGTCAGTACCTTCAAATTGGTGGCAATCTGAGTGAGTGTTTGGCAGTTGGTAATCCTAAGGAGATTATCTACCTCAATGCAAGTATATAACACATATCCATCTAATGAACACCATGCTGTAAATTCAATTTTTTGTACACAGACCCAATCAACCACAGATCAATGATTTACTTCCACGGTGCAACCATCACCAACGACTAATTTTGGAAAATAAATTGACACCTAAGTGAGGGTACCAAAGCCTTTGCGTCGTGGTTTCGACTCACTATTATTCCTCATTGGCTGGATGCTTTGGAAGGAGAGGAACGCCAGAACCTTCAATGGGAGGGTGACGCTAGCAGCGCAGCTGGTCCAGCAGATCGCTGACGAATGCAACGATTGGTGCGTGGCGGGATACAGGCAACTAATGTCGCTTCTATGAGTAATGGCGCAAGCTAGACGCTCCGTCGCAAAATGATCATTATGTATCACAACCTTGTGTGCTCGATGCGTATCCCAGGCATCGGTAATCGTGGGATTACCGTACCCGGGACAGTTTGTAACAAACAATCTGCTTCTGCTTAATGAAAAACGTGCCACGGCATGACCGCAAAAAAACACCTAAGTGAGGAGATTCAAGGGAGGCTTAGTAGAGCATCTCCACTAGTCTCCTAACAATCTATCTCCAGTATATAGGTACTAGAGTAGCCTAATATTATTTTTGTGAATACTGGAAGAATTGCTATAGTAGTTCTCCAATACATCTGCTCCAGTACCCATATGATGGGGCCTATAGGTGTATAGGGAAAAAGATGATTAAAAAGTGGTGGGTGAGATGAGCCACTTGGCATTATGGACGATGCAACTCTCTTTTTATTTGAGGGGAGATGAGAAACATATTAGTGGCCAAAAAAAAAGGAGTGAGAAAAATATTGATGACCACAAAAAAGAGGTACAAGAGACTATTGGAGCAAGTAAAAAAGCAATGTAACTCCCAATATGACAGTTTTATAAGAAACGGTAGGTATTAGGAGACTGATGAAGATGCTCATGAAGAATAAATAGCTTCAAACTCGAAAGAGATGGGGTAGTGAAGCATCACAAGCTGGTTGGAGCCGTTGAGGACTGATCTTGAGGTGCGCGAGCCGATTGAAGTCATTGAGGAAGAATACTCCAACATGGATGGATGCAAGGGGAAACCAGTCCAACCTTCAAGGACGACATAAGTGAGCCGACGGGAATGGCGTGGCCGAATCCGACGATAATAATGGCTAGGCTCAGCACCGGCAACGCCATCCCTAAAGTCATTAGGATCAGGCTGCACTTGGGCAAGCAGACTAGAGTGAGCACTCGGGGTGCAAGGGCGGGGCCACAGGAGCGAGAGGATACAGGTACCTCTACATGCCATAGTCAGAGGAATTTTTTGCACTGTATTTTGCTTGTTGCCTCTGCCTCCACATTGAAATGATAATAAGGGGTTAATCACGAGGGAAGAAGTCACTTGTGAATCGTGGCATTTGGTACGATCAGACAGATTTTCCTGCGCGGCTAAGAAACTATCCGAAACATGATTGTCGGGTACCTGAATTAGGGGTACCCAAAACCAACGAATAAAAAGAGCAAACCCCCGAGGAATCCGCGCCCTGAAACCCCCCTACACGGATACGCCGAGCTCAGCCCACATGCGTAGGAAGACGCCGAGCACCCTCGACTGCGTTCCGACTCGCACGGGGCCCGCTCGATGGGAGGTCTCGACCCCAGAAAATCTCCGACTCGCACGACCCGGGGTTGGGTCGGTCGACCCCCCCTCATCCACCTACTCACTGACAAGGCATTCAATACAACCACTTCCACCAACGTGGCTACAGCGCCACCGGCGTGGGAGCAGCACCCGTGTCTAATCCTACTTGTTACTGCCTATCCCGGAATGGACGGTAAAAAAACTGCCACTATTCACACCACGTCGAGCACTGTTCTACCATCGACGCCCCCTCGATGCACAAGACGACAACCACCGCGCCCGGGTTTTCTGGTACTCAGTATTATCCGTTCCTCGTTGACCCCCTCAGCCACGTCCCGACCAGGCCTCGAGCGCCGCCGGTCAACAAAGGAACAATGCCTGCACGTCGATCACAGGGGATCGCACACTCGCCACAGGACCCAGGGTCTTTCACCGTCCCGTCACCACGACACCCTAGGGATGGCTGACATTTACAGATGCACGTCGCTACAACAACCTCTACAGCGCCCACCGCGCCTTCACCTCCAAGGCACCGCCTTAGGGTTTTTTAGGACACCTCGGCCTCCACTTGACCCTATAAAAGGGAAGGCAGAGGGTTCTCCAGGAAAGGGGACAGAGATTTTCTCCACTACCGAGATCAACATCTCAAGCAACACTCTATTTTCCTCCTTTCTTGAGACTTGGGACCGACTTCCTCTCTCATAGCTTGTAACCCCTACACAAGAACTTCGGTGCAAGGAAATACAATACTCTCCCCCCTCCCCACTGGATGTAGGGCCTTCTTTGCCCGAACCAGGATAAACCCCCGAGTATTCTCTTTGCATCACCATCCGGATTAGGGAGCACGCAGCACAAATTCACTCGTCGGTCTAGGGCCCTCCCGGGTCCGAACACCGACAATGACCTTAGGCGTTGATGCAAATTTCACTTATAGAATCTAACCAACCAATAAATGAGACAAACGGTATATGCGGTAGTTTTCCTGTTGCACGCTCACTGTTTTATATGCAAACACAAATCGGACAAACCTTGCAAAATAAACTTGCAAATGATGAGATTATTGTTGATTCATTGGATTCTGCAGTCGGAAAAAGGAATAATAACAGCCGTAGCCAATAGGGAACTAGCACAAAGCGGCTAATTGTGAAACCAAAAGCCACCGCATATAATTTCTTCGATTCGAAGAAATAGGAGTTCAAATAAAAAAAAGTTCCTTTAAATCCCTTTCAAGAGTAATCATGTTGATGTGCACTCTTAGAAATTGACGGCCCCTTTGCCTTTCTCCGAAATTCCAAGCACGCTCGATCGTAGCCCTCTTTGTAAAGACCATCTTTGTCGCCGTAGCTTTCTTTGAAGCAATCAAGCAACCATGCATCCATCTCATGTGACATATATCTCTCTTACATGCATGTATACATGAGCACATGGCTAAAGCCATCGTTTCATGACGGAGCATCTCGAGAAAAGCTTCCCCATGTTGTACGCATGCATCCATGCTCTTTGTTACTTTTTTCACGTACGTGTCATATGTGGTGTAACCGTGTAAGGCATTTTTTTATTTGCAATGGAAAAGTTGTTAATTATACCCAATTTGAAATGCAAACATATTAATAGAGCTTCTGAATTATAGAAGTTCTAATATGCCGAACGTACTACGCTTGAATAAGTGAAAGTTCTTTAATTTAAACCCAAGCATGTCCTACAAACGTGGACTAAATCTAGTCAGTGGATGCACACGAGTACAATGGCACGAGATTCCTTGTTTCGCCAATTTTAGTTGATTATCTTTGTGATGGGACATAATTAGAGAGTATGTCGTAAGGCTAAAAAGCCACCAGCATATAAAAAGTAAGGATCAGGCTACCTTTACATTTGTTTGCTGCTTGATTCATCCATTACCATTTGATGGATTAGTGTAATCATTTGGAAGCCGAGGGTAATGACGGTACCAGAGTATTACAGTGATTACACCCCGGGCATATAGCATTATAGGCAGGGGGCCACTAGGGCCATGGCCCTAGGCGTGGCCCAAGAACCCTGAGTACCCCCACTGAATTTGTTGGCCCAAATCTAAATGACCCAGCAAGAGCTCTGAGTTTTCCAGCCCAACAAGTGCCTCTCTCGTGCGTTCGCCCATTTGCCTTCGTGATCGCAGAGTCGCGGCTCTCGGTCCTCTCCTTCTCCGCTAGTGATTAGGGCCTTGCCGGCGGCCAAATCGAAGGGGCCGCAGCCAAATCGACTATGGCTGGAGCTAATACGACAGAGGTGGCACTTGGCAGCGAATTTGACGAAGGCACGGCCAAATCGCCAGGTTGGAGCCAGGACAGGTGACACCGCGAGAGGGCGACGCTGGCGCGGCCAATCTACACCTTTCCCACTCTCGTGCGAAGCGGGGAATGCATTGGGTAGTGACAGGTTTGTGTTCTCTGTGTAGTGTGGTGAGCACTGCTCCAAGTGCTCAGTGCTTCAGTCAGGTATTCTGAATCTCCCAATCTCCTGTTATTCATTCTCCAATTGTTTATGGCTAATTTGCTTCAGTTAGCACGATTTTTTACCTGGGTTATGCCAAATTTTGTGAACGATAAAGAGGAATAAGATATTATAATCCATTTTTGTCACGGTCGTATGCCTACTGTTTGCCGCACCAAGTCAAGTTTCTGTAGTTCAATGAGAAGTATATGAAGTTAGGAACCAGTAGTGCAATCAAAAGTATACACGTTTAGATAGTGGCCCCAGGCGTTAAGTTTCACCAGCTCCGCCACTGATTATAGGCGCGACAAACATGATACGATCTCATGCTAATAATATTCTCCTGTTAACACTTAAAAAATGCCTCATTATAGAAAAATTCAAAGCACCCGATGATCAAGTGGTTGAAGGCTAAGCACGAGTGAAAAAGGAGTTTGGTAGATTTATAATCAGGTGCTTCGTATTGTGGTGGTCACCGGCCGACCACCCGGTGGTGGTGAATTGATGACGAAAACACTAGGGAGACTAGCAATACCATGATACATGTTTTTTTCCTAGACCATCGGACCTTCCACAGTACATATACATATATAGATGTTTTCAATGGAACTGGAAAGCCAGGACGCGCGAGAGTTGAGCACCGGATCATCGAATGCTCCGTTCGTAAAAAGAAACAAAGAAAGAAGTTGTGCAGTATTTTGTCCATGTATTGTTAAGACACCAAACTTCCCGACTCCTTAATTCCTTTTCATGTTCAGCGTGGTTTCTTCCTTCAGGGCTTGTTCGGCTATCCCCCAGTTTGAGAGGATTGGAGAGGATTGAGGAGAGAATTTGGATTAGAGGCTAATTGAATAAGACCTCAATGATATTGGATGCAATTGTTTCTCCTGTTCTCTTCTACCAAGGCCAGAACTCAGAAACATTATCTTATGGACTTCTGGAGTACAGTGAAGCAAAAGATATAAGCATGTTGGCTACTTATTGCATACCATAGCTGATCACCCTCTCTTGTGTGGTGTATGTATGAGATCATTATACTCCTCTCTACATTTTTTAGATAATAAGAAGAAAATTCCAGCTTCATTCTCTTGGAAGAGGAATCAAATCACCTTAGTACAAACACCACGCGACAATGATCCAAACGAGTTTATTAAACAAATCGACTCATAACTAAATTTGTGAAATAAAAGGCCATGCAGAGGACGCAAAGAGGTGCATAGCCGCATTCTCCAACTTGTGGCATGCCTCTACACTGATTTTTTCTTCTCCTCACACCGTTGCAAACTGGCCCAGAACAGTAGCCAATGCATTCCCTGAATAAGAGATATTTGTGGACATTTGTCAACAACAATATTATTCTTGTTAGCCAAATAGACCAACATGACCCGTCAATAAAAAAAGGATCTCAAAGTTTTATCCCTTATAGGATACCAGTTATTAAATAAGTAATAGACATTTAGGGGTGGATTAAGAGCAAGCACTATATGAACTGCCATCCAGAGGATCCGAGCATAAGTGCACTCAAATAAGAGATGTTGAATGGTTTCCGGCTTAAAAAACAACACAGGACATATCTCCACTCCAATTTCTCCTTGACAATAAGTTATATTTTTTTTGAAAATTCACCCTTTTATCTTAAACCGCAGGGCAAAGCCCCCCGGCAACAAGGAAATATATTAAAGACAGAAAGGAACCGTACAAACTTACTTATAGAGGACCCAACCAGAGGTTAAGCAGGAGCGAGAGGAAAAAACTAGCTAGAATAACTAACAAACTAGCTAGAACAACTAACTAACTAACAAAACCAAAACCGACAGGGCAGGCCTAAACTGACTGCCGGCAGAGCAAAAATTACAAGGCTTGGAGCCAAAGAAGAATGGAAAATTCACCCTTTTTTAAAGAACCAAATAAAGATTTTAATATTCAAAGGTATCTTTGACACCAAACTATTTGTGAAACTTTGACTCATTGTTGACTAGGAATCTATACATCAAATTGACTAAGAAAATTCAATTCTTATGCACATGCCAACAAACACATCAAAACCCTGTTGCAGATTTACATTCTACACTCTAGCAACTAGATGATTCCATTATAGTAATTTGTTACTCACTAATGCTCTTCTGAAGGAAACACTAAGTGGTATATTTTGCTTACTACATCTGCAACCTTTTCTTGTTTCTGTGTCCTCTGTTATACAGCGTTGGTTATTCGGTTTTCAGAGGATAGTTATCCAACCAAGTATCTTTTTTTAAGCACAAACCGTGGGGCAAAGCCCCCCGGCAACCAAAAATAACTAACTGCCAAGAGTAACAAACAAACAGGGGTTCTAACCAGAGGTTAGAAAAAAACAGGAAAGGAGAGGAAAGAAACTACATACCTATTGGGGGGCACTGCAGAACTAAACAAGAACTAGCAACTAACAAGAACTCAAAGAGAAAAAAAACTAAGATTACAAAGCGTCGAGCCATTGAAGAATAGAAGAGTGCAGACTATGCTTGATTCTGATCAGATGTGCAGACACTTCAGTCTTGACAGCAACCTTCCATGAAGCAAAGTTAGGAACCTTATTGTTGAAGATGAAACCATTCCTCTCATTCCACAAACACCATGCTCCCACCAAGAAGACTTCCATGAAGAAAGGCTAGTGGAAGTACTCTTTGGCCATATAAATCCTCTGGTGAATATTAGCATTGCCATTCCAAGTGATGCCCAGAGCAAACCATCTACTGACAACTGAAGAGCATTTAAAGAAAAGATGATCAGTTGTCTCTTCAACACCTTCCTGACACATCAGATAGTTATATCCCTCCTCCAGGAATTTCTTTCTTCTTCTTAGAATATTCCTGGTATTTAGCCTGTCATTTAGAAGGAGCCAGCCAAAGACCTTAATTTTTTGCACACATTTGGTCTTCCAAACCCAAAGCACAAATCTGTGAGGTTGGATGGCTCTGAAATGATATTGATAGAACCTGCTAGAGGAATAATTCTGATTACCCCAGATGAAAGTCCATTTATCATTTTCATCAGAGAGGGAAGAGGCCAAGTTAGTCAGCTCAATTTGCAAATCTAGGAACTCATTATATGCCCTTCTAGACATAGGAATTCTAAAGCAATCAAGCAAATCTTCAGAGGCCATCATGACACTGAGAGAGGCCTTAGGATCCTTAGCATAACCAAAGAGGGTAGGGTAAACTTTAGAGTGAATTTTTCCATCAATGAAATCTTCCCAAAACCCAATGGTGTACCCCCTGCCAGTCACACATAGAGCAACACCTCTATACTGCACATGAAGCCTGAGGAGATCTTTCCACCAAAAAGATCCCTTCTCTCTAGCAAGATGGGGGACAACATTGGAATAGTACCTGTTCCAGATCAATCTCACCCATTGAATGTTCTCTTTCCCATAGAATTTATCCAACTGTTTTATCAGCAAGGCATCATTCTGAAGACTTAGATTAATAACTCCCAACCCACCTCTGGATTTTGGCCTTTGCACCAACTCCCAGGCAGCAAGATTATAGCCCTTATTTTTGAAATCATTTCCTCTCCAAAGGCAATTTTTTTCTATATTTATCAATAATCTCAATCACTGTCACAGGCAATTTCAACGAACACATGTAGTATGTTGGTAGTGAGGACATGATTGAATTTACCAATTGAAGCCTACCAGCCTGTGTAAGAAACTGAGAGCTAGCAGACATTCTTCTTTCAATTCTGCAGATTAGGGGAGCATAATCTTTGACTTGAGGTTTAGTGAGCCCCATGGGCAGTCCAAGATAGGTAAAAGGGAATGAGCCAACCAAGCAACCAAAAGAGCTAGCCAGAACATTAACTTTGGTATGATCAATGTTAATAGGGAGCAGGCATGATTTATGAAAATTAACCTTAAGACCACTGGAAAGGGAGAGCTTATCAAGAATTTCTTTTAGAATAGCCAGCTGAGACTCATCTCCTTGCATAATGAGAATGGTGTCATCAGTATATTGAACCACTGGGAATGGCCAATCAGAATTCTGTGGGAAAGGAGGAAGAAGATTCCCAAGCACATATTCATGATTAATGGCACATTGTAAAAGGTCAGCAGCAATGGCAAAGAGAAGAGGTGAGAGGGGGTCCCCCTGCCTAACACCTCTCTTGCACTTGAACTCTTTTCCAGAAGTGCCATTCAAAAGAACCGAGGTGGTAGCAGAAGAAAGCACATCTTCAATCCAATTAATCCATTTGCTTAGAAACCCTTTGGCCCTCAACATTGCTAGAATCACACTATGTTCAACCAAGTCAAAAGCTTTTTCAAAATCTAATTTTAGAATGATAATTTCTCTTTTGGACTGATGGCATTGATGCAAGTATTCAAAAGCCCATCCCAAACAATCATGAATTGTCTTCCCCTTAATGAACCCATATTGATTTTCATGAATAACCTGCAAAGCCACTCTTTGGAGCCTGTTTGCAAGGATCTTAGTGAGCAGTTTGAAAGAGCTGTTGAGATGAGTCTGAAGTCATTGACAGATTCAGGATTGTCCTTCTTGGGCACAAGAGTGATATAGGAGGAGTTGATGCTCTTGAGGTCAGCCTGATGCAGAAAGAAATCTTGACACAGCTTATACATATCAAACTTGATGATAGGCCATGCTTTTTTGAAAAACAGGCTATTGAATCCATCAGGGCCGGGGGCTTTGTCATTGGACATATCCAGAACAATCCCATCAATTTCCTCTGTACTAAAAGGAGAACAAAGATGATCCAGTTCATCACTAGGCTGGATGAGAAGCTGCAGATCAAATTGCATATTAGTTTCTACTGTGAAGCCAAATCTCCTCTTGAATTCTTGGTAGAAAAGAGCACTTTTTTCACCATGATTGCTGACAGTCCTGCCTGTACTGTCCATAATCTGACTGATAACATTACTTCTATACCTCTTAGTGGCCATAGCATGAAAGAATTTGGTATTTTCATCCCCAAACTGCATAACTCTTTGGGTGTACCTTTGTCTCCAATAGGCAATTTTCATAGCTAACAAATTTCTAATATGACTTTTGATGACAAATCTGAATGCAGCTTCTTGGGGGTAAAGACATCTAATCTCCTCAAGCTTATCCAAGAAAACAATGGTAAGATTGCAATTATTGATGAGTCTAGTAAGATTAGAGAGGCTCTTAGACCACTTTTTCAAGATTCTTCTGAGCAACTTGAAGTTGGCACTAATAATGTGAGCACTGTTTATTGATCTAACGGGAGGGGGGCATGCATTGGCAATTTGTTCCATGTAGCCAGGATGATGGAACCAGAAATTTTCGAATCTGAAAATATTGGCTTTGGGGATGGAAGTACCAATTTGGACTTTGCAGGGCACATGGTCAGAGGTGATTTTGGCGAGAGGAAGAACCATAGTTGATGGGAACTGGGAAGTCCAAGCCACTAAAGTGAAAAACCAATCAATCTGTTCAAGTAAAGGGGTGTCTTGCATGTTACTCCATGTGTAGCTTCTCCCCTTAATAGGAAACTCAATTAGACCAAGGTGGCTAATAATACTATTAAAGACAAGAGTATCGTTGAAATTACCCCCTGGCTTATTTCTGTTATCAATACTTCTATAAAAATTGAAATCTCCAATGAGGAGCCAAAGATCATCATCATCAATGTATAACCAATTAACAAAAAGATCTCTATCTGGTTGCCTACAAGGACCATAAACAACAACAAGGGTCCAGGCTTCAAGGCTATGAGTAGAGGTAACAGAAAGCTTGATGGCAAAGTGATGCTTTTCCAAAGTGACAGCCGAGAAGAATTTTGAAGCCCAACAAACAAGAATACCCCCCGAGGCACCCTCAGATGGGCAGAAATCAAATTTGTCAAACTTTTTAGGTGCAAATTTTCTGATAAAATGTAAATCAAAAGATGCCTTCTTGGTTTCTTGAATACAGAACAAGTTAGCTTCACTTTCATCAATTTTGTTTCGAATAGGATCCCATTTGTCCTTGTCATTTAGCCCTCGAACATTCCAACACAATATGTTCCAAGAACGATTATCCATTAAAATATAGGGAGGGTTCATAACCACACATTATGGGGCATAACCACCATAACAAAAGTAAAGACCAGCTTAAACAAAAGGATAACTAGTGACACATCCCCAACCAGTACATAGAGCATAAGTAAATAAAAGCAAAAGACTTCCAGAACCAAAGAGCAACATCATGATGTATCTTCATTAATTACTCTTCTTCATCAGGCAGCAGAGTGGCAATGCTCAACTCCATAGGAGGGACACCACAAAAGGAAGTGCCAAGTTCCACCAGATTGCAGGCTTGGATGGGCTCAACTTCCACTTCTTCCATCTCAGCTTCAAGGCTTCTAGTGACAATAGCAGCTTTAAGGTCTTCAACTGTTGAGATGGAAACAGTCTTCTTGGCCTCACCTTTCTTCCTTCTTGGCTCACTATTGAGGAAGACATGGACCTGATCAACATTCTTTTCAAACCTGGGACACCTTCTGACTTCATCATCCACAATGGGAGTCTTTCCCCTGCCCTTTCTTTTCTTGGGGAGTAGCAGCTTGGACAGAGCAAGCAACAACATTTGCACCTTCTTCTTCTTCAGGTTGGGTGAGCATTTCATCATTGTCCAACTCCATATCAACATCCATGTCAAGTTGAAACTGCTGGAGGTAGGGTTCCAACAGAGAAGAGCCACCAAGCTGGATGGTAGGTACAGATTCTTCAGACTGATGATGCAGGTTATTGAGAATCTGATTGATAGCAAAGTTTTGATCATAAGGAACCAGAGCCTACCCCAGGGAAGAGTCAGAACCATAACCCATGGTGTTGTCAGAACCATTCACAGACATAGCATGTAAACCAACCCTAGGTCCCACTTCAAGTTCAGCAACCAAAGGAGAAGAGTTCTCATTTCTAATCAGTTCAAGCCGAGGCCTCTTATAACCAGAGGAGGTGGAAGAAGAAGCATTATCACCCCAATTTGGGTTATCAACCCCAAGAAACCAAGTGTCAGGGACAAAGTTGCTGGGGATGAAGTTCCAGCTGGTAGCAGGCAGGGGGGTCTTCATGGGCAGAATAGCTTGCAATTCCTTTGTTTTCTGGGCTAAATCTTGTAGGAGCATCTGGACAGATGGAGATTGTCCAAACCCCTGATGTAGCCCAAGCCTGTTAGCCAAATCTCTAACAATATAGTCATTGCCAAAATTCTGAGTGCCCATCCCAGGAACAAATAGAGTTCGATCAGCATTAGCAGAACCTGTTGGCACGGGCAATTCAAGGGTGACAGGAGCACCCTGAGCTCTGTAGAAATCCAGTACATCACTGCTCACAGATTCACTGTGCTGGGGCTGGTCGGGATGCTGCATCAGACCATTTGCAATGGCATTAGCCACCACCATGTCAGCCCAATTGTTGGCAGCAACAAGTTCATTTTCTCCTACCAGGGCACCTTCCTGTACAGGCCAGGGGGCCCATTCATTGTTAATTTCTAGCTGGGGAGGAACCTGCCAACCATGATTAACATTCTCCTGCTGCACATGGCCAAGATCACCAACATCCTCAAAGTGTCCATGGAAGGGGTTGCCATGGTTGCCATTCAGAAAAAAAACCATTCACAGGATGTGGGTTACCATTGGGTGGAATCTGATCTTCATCAGTAGGCCACACATCATTCAAATGACTACTAAGAACAAACACTAGTACGGACCACGAATTTTCATTATCTCCAACCGGGTTACCCTGACAGACAAGCAGACTTCTTGGAACCCTACTGACAAGGGTGACATTGCACCTGACTAGCACTCTTGACCTGCATCTAGTGTTATTTGTCCAGGTGATGACATTGCCAAACAGACCCACCGCCTGCGAAATAATCTCACATGACTAAAAATCTAGCGGAAATGCCAAGAACATCACCCAGCAAGTTCTGGTGAACGGGTAGTTGCGTAGATTCAAACTCCTATCATGTTCCTGAACTCCAATCTCCCGAACATGATCAAGCTGATGCGGACTTAAGTTGACCATGGCTTGACGTGCAACTGGAGAGTGGAATTGAACGAGGCACAGCCCAAGCGGAGATAGGCAGCTGGACAATACCCTAACCTGATATTCTTGCTCGAAGAAATCCACCACTTCCTCCATGGCTTCATAAAGATGGTTCTGCGGGGGAGGAGGATGAACAGTGGCAATGGCGTACTCTTCGTGACAGCGAGGTGGGTTACCACTGATGACGATCCGACCACGAGCCGGCCTTGCCCAATCTTCAAGCTCCAGCCCAAGGGGAATGAAGGGCGCGGGATCAACCGCGAAGTTTGCCATGGCTTCCTCAGCTTGATCGTCCTCCGGCGTGAAGGACGAGACTGGATGAACAGGTGAAGGCGAGGCAGGCTGAGAAGGCGGAGAGCCAAGGTGCTGAGTGGGGTTTTCTAATTCTCCTTCTTTATTTGGGATGGGAAAACTGTTCACATGTGCCTCTTGCTCAGCCCGCTCTGTCTCTTGGACTTCAACATTGGTCATTTCAGACTGAGTGACTGTTTTGGGCCTCCGAAAGATTCTGGGCCGGGCTCTAGCGTAGCAGAATTTTAATTTGTGACCATAATTAAAACATCTCGCGCACCGAAGCGGTGAGTGACAATTAAAGCTTCTGTGATCAATGCCAAAACATTGGGTGCATCCTCCCATGCGTCTAGCACGATCAATGATTTCAGGTAGCACGAAAGAGCTGTTAGCCGAACCAAAATTCAAAATTTTTTGAATACCTGAGTCCTTCTGAATATTCAGAGAATGTGATTGCTTTAGCAAGGGGTTAGACTGAAGATGAGCAGTACTACTATGTTTCAGAATACCAGAAAGTCCTCTACTAGGATGAGCAGTACTACTATGTTTCATCACTTAGCTGCTCAAGAGCCTGAATCTTGTCATCCGAAATAAGAACTCCATCAACAGAATAATGACCCTGAGAGGGAATATCAACATCAAATGATCCAATTCTGATAACAGAGGCCACTTTCAAGGGAATAGATTTCTTCAGAGGAGGGCTGCTAACAAGACGTTTAGCAAAACTGACCATCTTGTTGGATTTCTTCTTTTCAGCTCTTTTTTGGGATTTAGTAAGAACTTTGGACCATTTCCTTTCCTCCTCAGCTTCCCACAGTCGCTTCTCCCGCTCCCAATGCGGAGCACCATTGCTCCAAAGATGGAAGTAGACGTCGAACACTGATCCAATAACCCTTCTGAGATTGTAAACGGAAAACCCCACCTTCTTGCAAGAAACCGCAAATCAGAAATGATTGTGGCTCACTTCCACCACATGAAAGAACGGGGCATGACCCCCCAAGCAGGATTCGAGGACCAGAGCAACACTCTCCTCTATGAGACGAACAAGGGATCGACGAAAAGTAGCCAGAAGGAGGAAAGAGCCTCGAGGACAAGGGGATGTATGATTCACCTGGATGCCAAAGCGTCGGCGGACATCTTGTTCAAAATCTTCACCAACGGTGAAATCCAACTTCCCCACCAAATCAGCCAGCGCGTCCATCTAAGCCAAACTAGAATAGCGCCGAGAGTCACGGCAGGGGAGAAGCTGCTAGCACTGGGGTGCGTCATGAGTGGGGAGTGGAGAGGAGATGACAGCTGCGGTTGGGAGGGCGGCGGCGGCGAGCTGGGGGAAGAGGAGGGAGGTGGAGGAGAGGGGAGGGGAGGGGCGCGGGGCTCTCATCGCTCTCTCGTCCCAACCAAGTATCTTATGAGAACTGAGATTCAAAAAGGTCTTCTTGACACCCATGGGACAAACCCAAAAATTAGAATCACATGCTTTCTTACAAACATGGGAAAGACATTTATCCTTAACAAATTTTTTTCAAAGAAGCTGTTGCCAAACCCCATGTTCATCATAGAGCTTGAGCAACCACTTGCTCAAAAGACTTTTTTTTTGTATACCCAGATTTTGAATACCTATCCCCCAATTCTTTAGGTTGACATAAAACGTGCCATCTTACTAGCCTATATTTTTTTGTATTGACCATTTTACCAAAAGAATTTAGATCTTTAATAATACTATGTTTTCTTCAGTGCACCCCTAGAGACTTCAAATAAAGAGAGCATAAACAGGGGTAGACTTGACAAAACTAAATTAATAAACACTAATCTTGACCAGATAGACAAATGCATGCTTTCCTTTCCATCCACTAAGTCGTTTTTCAATCATCTTTGCAACTTTTTTCCATTCTCTATTACTTAACTTGCGATAAATCATCAGTAGACCCAAATAATGAAAGGAGTAAGTGCCTACTCCCTCTGTCCCAAATTATCTGTCGCTTTTGGTTTCCGTGCCGCAAGTTTGACTCGATTTGTAGAAAATGCATGCAACATTTATATCTCCAAATAAATTTATTAAAAAACTAGATTCAAAGATCTTTCCAATGATACCAAATATGTACCATAAATATTAATATTTTTAATATGTATTTTTTCAAAGTTATTTCTCGTGAAGCGAAAACGACAGATATTTTGGGACGGAGGGAGTAACTTGCAACCAAACAGTTATGAATAGAGACCATCAGAATGTTTTGTCTCCCCAAAACAGAAGATCTCACTCCTATGGAAATTAATTTTAAAACCTAATAATTGCTCAATTGTACATAGAAGTAATTTCATGTTTCTTGCTTGTTCAATATCATGGTTTTGAAAATGGCACCATGTCATCAGCATATTGCAAGATAGAAAGACCATTATCTACCAAATGGGGCCCTTCCCCTTCTATTTGACCATCTTGTCTCAATCTTTTTTGTTTGAAAGTAAGGTCCCCAATGATCAACTTTGATACCTACATTTCCTCCTCGTATGAAAGATTGGATCCAACTACACCATTTCTGCTAGAAACCTTTCATTCGAAGAGTTCGTTGTAAAAAGTCCCCATTTCACTTTCGCATAAGCTTTTTCAATGTCAATTTTGAATAACACCCTATTTATCTTTTTTTGTGTAACTCATGTATGGTCTTATGTAATATTATCACCCCTTCCATAATGCTCCTGCCCAGAAGGAAAGCCGTTTGGGGTAGGTAGATTGTTTTCTGGGCTATTAAAGTTATTCTATTAGTGGTCACCTTAGTAAAAAAAATTGAAATTCACATTCAGCAATAAACAAATAGGCCTGTAATGATGATTTTTTTTGCATCAATACTTTTTGGTAGTAAGATAAGAGTTCCAAAATTTAAACTATGAAGTCAAAGAGTACCCATATGAAAATCTTCGAACAGAGCGATTAAATCCTTCTTTATAATGTTCTAGAAAACCTGATAGAATTATGTAGGGAAACCATCAGGACCCAGAGCCAAATTATGATTCATTTGAAAAATAACATCCTAACTTCAGCTTTAGAAAAGCTTTGTATTAGGATTACATTTTCTAATGCTGTAACTCGAGAAATATCCTATGTGCGAGACTCGTCCATTGTCACATAAGAGGGTTCATGAGATCCAAACGGGCTCTTATAATACTTGGTGATATAGTTTTTAAGTTCATTATCACACTTACTATACCCTCTTCCTATTCTAATTGAAACATACGAGTTTTCATATGTTTCCCATTAGCCACTAAATGAAAGTATTTAGTATTAGCATCTCCTTTCAATAAATGTGTGACCTCTGCTCTTTCGTACCATTTTACTTCTTCCTCTCGTAGTAGGTGGGATAGTCGTTCATTTAAGAAAAGTTTAAGATTTGGTTCATTCTCATCTAAAGGTCGCAGCTCCGCTTTCTCATCTAACTCGTCCAACTTATTCAAAAGTTGTCCTTTTTTTTCTCTTTTTAAAGACACCACTGACATTTTTACTCCATCACCTTAAGTACTGGCATACTCTTCTCTACATATAAGCTATTATAGAAATTATGGACAGGGAAGATTAGTTTCAACTATATAATATTTATTATTCTCCCTGTTTTAGAAACTACTTAAGAAAACTATGGATTGAGACTGCCCTAATATAATTTACTGTACTGTGAAACTACTTAAGAAAACCATGGAGTAGGACTGCCCTAATATAGTATACTGTACTGTGAAACTACTTAAGAAAACCATGGACTGGGACTGCCTTAATATAATGTACTGTACTGTATTACGGATGGAGAGAGAGACGCAGCACATTTCAAGCAAAAAAAAAAAACACCTGCAACATGCCTTCTTCCTCTCCTTTTGCACTTTGGCTTTCTTGGATCACATCCACATCCATCGGCAGTGTCCGCGGAACGCTAGAACGAAATAACCTATGCAAAGCAAAAGGATAAAGCAGCCTAGAAGGCAGCAACAGCGGTGGCGTTGGATCCAATGCAAGGCCAAGCGGCCTGCCATGCCAGAGGTACTGACAGCAGTAGAAGAAGACTGTAATGGTCCAGCCAGTCCTCAACATTCCGCGCACAAGATCAGCAGCAAAACCACAGCCCACATCATCCCTGACCAAGGACTGACAATGAATCTATAGGTTACTATCAAGCATCAGTTCTGCTAACGGCCAAGCTACTTGATGTACCATCATCCCTGACGCAGCCCAAAGCAAAAACCCACGCTGCGTTTAGTTTGCGAAAAGAAAATTTCTGGGTGTCACATCGGATATGTCGGAAGAACGTCGGGAGGAATATTCGGATACTAATAAAAAAACAAATTACAGAACCCGTTAGGAAACAGCGAGACAAATCTAATGATACTAATTAATCCATCATTAGCACATGTTGGTTACTGTAGCATTTAAGGCTTTTCATGGACTAATTAGGCTTAAAAGATTCGTCTCACGATTTCCCCGAGAACTGTGCAATTAGTTTTTTTTCATCTACGTTTAATACTTTATGCATGTGTTCAAACATTCGATGTGACGGGTGGAGGCAAAAAATTTTGGGAACTAAACCGGGCCTAGTAGCCACTCATGGTCCTAGCAATCACATAAGTAGTAGTACCCTAACCGTAGGCAGATTTAAGGTGCTCAAAAATTACTAAATGGTTTAGTGCGTGCACTTACTACTGTCGGTATACGATTGATTAAAAAATAGTTTTATATGTATTTCTCTGTTTGTAAACTTAAGGTATGTCCACTTAATCCTATTGTCCTACGGCAAAAAAAATCTATATTTTAGCCCTTATTTAGGCTTTGTGAAGTTTGGCAAGCGTGTTACTTCACATAGATGCTATGTTGGATTTTATTCATTGACAACACACGTGAAAATAGACTTCTAAGTTTGAAATATATTCATCTTCATATCCAAGGAACCTATACAATGTAAGTTGGCTAGTCCTTTTTTGATGGAATAGGATGGGCTGGGAGCTCCTACTGAAATTTTATTTAAAACAAAAGCAAAAGCCTCACAATACAAAGTTCATGAAACATAAAAGGTACAGAAAAAATAAGATTACACATAGGCTTATAGCCATTGAACAAGGGGTGATACTTTGCTTTTGCTCTAAGAATAACTAGAGCAAATTCCTTCCTGAAGACCATCTTACACCGATGAAGAGAAGGAGCCAGGTTATTGAAGATTGCATCATTACGCATGGTCCAAATTGTCCAACACATTGTTACAATCACCTCCATGAAGAATGGCACCCGAAGCTGCAACTTGAAGCTTTGCAGAAGGACATCAAGTTCCAAGGAATTGGGCACCAAAATGTTCAGGTTGTACTAGCAACTGACAGCAAAAGGACAATGAAAGAAGAGATGAAGGAGGTCCTCTTCAGGCCCAAATTGCAGAAGACACAATTATAGTCATCAAGATGCATGTGTCTACGCTGCAGAAGATTCCTAGTGCTCAACCTATCCTTCAAAAGAAGCAAGAAGAAAAATTTCCTCTTATTCTTACATGAGGTTCCATAACGAGTGGTAACACTAATGGATATGTCGATGACCCATTAACTGCTTATATGCTTTATGAGAGGAAAAGGAAGCAGAACCCTACATATAGCTCCACACATCCACAGTTGTTTGAAGTTGAAGGTCATGGAGGGCCATTGAGAGATCAAAAAATTGAGCATAAGCTTCTAGTGACAAGGGGAGATAGAACATATCTTGAAACTGAGGTGCTTGAGCAGCAACTTGAATTGTCATATTTGGAGTCTTGCTGAAAGAAAAAAGCTCAGGACAGGCTTGGCTCCAAACATGGCCTACCCAAAGATCATGTCAGAGTAAATAGGTAGCACCATTGTGCAGTGTGACTGAAGCTATTCCTTTGAACTGTTGCTGAAGTTTGAGAGCATCATGCCAACAGAAGGATCCTTTTTGGGGCCCTTGCAGGGAAGGAAGTTTATTACCTGAATAATATTTATTCCAACCCATCTAAACCCAAGGAGTATCAACATGGTTATAGAATTTATGGAGATGCTTAAGAAGAAGGCTTTCATTCTGTACTCTGAGGTTAATAACACTTAAACCTCCATCTTCTTTGGGAACACAAACCAAAGGCCATGCTGCCTTGGGTGGTTTCTTATTGTTAGCATCTGAGCCTCTCCATAGGCAATGCTTATGAAATTTGTCAATTTGCTTGATGACAGTTTTAGGCAGTAAATAAGTGCACATGGTAAATGTTGGGACAACTGTCAATACTGCATTTGTCATCTGTAGTCTACCAGCATCTGTAAGAAAGTCGTAGAAGGTTGAAAGCCTTCTTTCACATTTAGACACCACAGGCCAAAAATCTACCACCACAGGTTTAGTGTGGCTCAAGGGAAGGCCCAAGTAAGTAAAGGGTAGGGTGCCTTTAGAGCAACCAAAAGCATTGGCCAATTCATCCGGTCTTGATTCAGACACATTGATAGGGAGCATCATGGACTTATCAAAATTAACATTAAGGCTTGAAGATGCAGTAAAAGAAGTGAACATATCTTTAAGAGTGGCCAGCTGTGACTGATCAGCTTGCATAAAAATGAGGGTTTCATCTCAATATTGGAGAATAGGGAAGTCTCCATCACTAGGGAGAGGGATAGGCCGCTGTAGGCTTCCATCTTGCTTTGCTGAATTGAGAATGGATTGGAGGGAATCAGCAACTAGCACAAAAAGAAGTGGTGATAATGGATCACCCTATTGACACCTCTAAGACAGTGAAATACTTTACCAGGCACCCCATTTAAAAGGACTGCAGAAGTTCCTGGACCAAAAATTAATTTCATCCAAATGAGTCATTGTGGAGGGAAACCTTTAAACTCCATAACCTTTAACATGAACTCATGTTCCACTTTGTCAAATGCCTTCTCAAAATCAAGTTTTAGAATAATTAGTCCCTTCCTTGACTGATGACACATATGCACATACTCCAAAGCCCAAGCAATGCAATCATGGATAGTTCTATGCTTGATGAAGCCATATTGGTTCTTATGAATCAAAGATGGAAGAACCCTCTGAAGTCTATTTGCTAGAATCTTAGTGATCATCTTGAATGAACAGTTTAAAAGTGAAATAGATCTATAATCAGCCACAATGCAAGCATCATCCTTTTCTGGAACAAAGGTAATAAATGAACCATTAACACTTTGAAGACTAATGTTGCCAGAATGAAAAGTAGAGCATAATTCATAAAAAATCACCACAAATAATTGGCCAGCACTTTTTGACAAAATCTATGTTGAAGCCATCTGGACCTAGTGACTTATCATAGGGCAGAGACCTTACCACTGCATCAACTTCATCACTGAAAAAACTACAGTGAGCTCTGAGAAATCCCTGGTAGGGCCAAACAAATAGGCCAAATCAATAGTAAGGCTAGTGAATTCATAGGTTCCCATCCTTTCTTTGAAATTGTGCCAAATAAGATCAGCTTTGTCCTAATGCTGAGAAATATTATTACCCTGAGTATCAACCAATTAGGTAATGAGGTTGTAGGGTCAAGATGGCGGACTAGAGGGGGTGAATAGTCCTTTCTAAAATTAATCGCACCGGCTAACCGAAACAAATGTGGAATTAAAACTATTAGTCTAGCTAAGACTACACCTCTCTATCTAAGTTTACTAGCACCTTATAAAGATCCTAATTAGGCAACAAAGGTTTTGGGCTAGCTAGAGCTCACGTAATCAATTCTAGAACAAGGTCACACAAACCTATGCACTAGTACTCAAGCAACCGGAGGAGCTCCTACATAATCTAGTAAGCAAAAGCACAAGGCTCCTAAGCTCACTAGCAATGCTCAATAACAATGCTACACAAGCCAAATTAGAGAGATCAAATCACTTAGCTACACAAACTAAGCAATGTGACTAACAAGGTTACTCAAACCAAATTAGTCACACAAGGGAGCTACTTCTATGCTACACAAGCAAGAAGGTAACTAGCAAACTACACAAATCAACTAATTACAAGAGCAACTACACAAGCACAATGTATATGAAAGTAAATCCAAGCTTGTGTAATGGGGATGCAAACCAACGGAAAGAACAATGTTGACATGGTGATTTTTCTTCCGAGGTTCACTTGGTTGCCACCAAGCTAGTCCCCGTTGTGTCGACCGCTCACTTGGTGGTTCAATGGCTAATTGACATCACCCGCCAAGCCCACACGTTGGGCACCACAAGAACCTACCCTAAAAGTGAGGGTAGCTCAATGGCACGCTATCGACGAGATGTAGTCGGTAGTCTACCGAGGGGTATGCCCACGGTAGTAGATTATCGGTGGAGGTGCGCAAGACGATGATCTAGATGGTGACGCAAGAGGAACACATGATCTATCCAGGTTCGGGCTATAAATTGTGTAATACCCTACGTCATGCGTCTTTGTGGATTGTATTGATACGTGATGAGATGTTTTGAGGGGGGTCCTTGCCCACCTTATATAGTCCAGGGGCAAGGTTACAGATCTAAGGAATTCAATCCCATCCAATTACAACTCCTATATCCGCAGAGGATACGATATCTATCTTAACCGACTAGGCTTTCTTGACCATCAAGTAGTCTCTGCTTGCTCCGCACGGTTTGCCGAGTAGTCCGGAGATCCATGCGGCCCTTTCTGGTGAGTTGGGCCACCTTGTCTTGCGTGACCCATGTGGAGCCATGAGGGTATATGGGTCTATACCCCCACAGCTAGTCCCCGAGCACTATGTATTTTGAAGCGACATGTCGTCTTGACCTTCTCCGACCAGTGAGGCTTGAAGTCCTGAAGCCCCTGACTAGAAGGGTGGTCTGCCGAGGATTATTCCATCCCTTCCGACCAGTTCAGCTGATAGCCGACCACTGCACTTATCGAAAAACGCCTTGTCAGACAAATGTATGGTGCTCCGAGAAAAAAGAAAAACAATTCATCTTTGATGAAGTGTGTCCACTTTAAGTTTTAGTCTGGAAAGTTAAGGATAGACGATACCATTGGCTCTGCCATAATGTCATGAAACGTGATCCTCAGGATCTAGTCATATTATGGTAGGGGTCGTGCCTCTGGCACTATACAACAAAGCATGTGTGCAAAAAAGGTAAGCACATTCACCGCAAGGTGAAGTGTGCCCACTTAGTCCCCGAGCCTGACAGCAGGTGACTAGATCACGTGGTGCAAGGGTCTAAAAGAAAAAATAGTACACAGTCAAATAAGCACATTCACCGCAAGGTGAAGTGTGCCCACTTAGTCCCCGAGCCTAACAGCAGGTGACTAGATCACGTGGTGTCAGGGTCCCAAGAACACATTCCCAACTCAGCGGAGAACGATGCATCGTGGCTCCGTCATGGTACAGTCCCCAGCTCTGTTGTGGGGTCGGTCCCTAACTCTGCTGTGGATCCAATCCACAGCTCTGCCATGGATAAAAACCCATGGCTCAGCCATGTGGCAACTCTCAGCTCTACTGCGAGACGTCCCCCAACTCAGCTGTGGGCCCTAAAAAACATCCGATGGCTCTACCATAGGGAAGCCCCCGGCTCAGCTATGAGGTGACCCACAACTTAGTTGCGGGTCCATTCTGCAGCTCAGCTGCAAATTCAGTCCCTAGCTCCGCTGTGGGGCCATAACACAAACTAGCATGCTAGAATTGGACTACATGTAACAAAACAGGCCCACTCTGGGGTCCGTACCACAGGCAAGGCCCATCTACGACCCACTTGTAGATAATAATTGAGGGAGCGGAAGCGGCGCATCGGGCGCGGTTACCCAAAAATCCTAGAAGTCAAAGAGTCGTTCCGCTCTTATAAATACCCGCACGGTGGTGCCCCACTTCTCCCACTGCATCCACTTCGCATCAGTTCATCTTCCACACAGTGCACTCCGCCTTCTCCGCCAGTTCCATTGCCGCCACATCCACAAGCCAAACCCTAGATCCAATCGCCACCAGATCCAGTCACTCCAGCACCATCCCTCACACCGCAACCGCATTTCACGAAAGAAAGAAGAAAAGAAGGATGGCACGCAGGAGTCGTGGAGCAAGAGCACAACTGATGGCGGCGGAATGGTGCAAGTCGATGAGCACGAAGGTGACCTTGGGAAAGCTCGTAACCGCCAAAGTGATGGCGGAGGCCGCAATCGGCGGATGGAGGACGTTGGATGGTGAGAGCTATCCAGACCCCCGCCCTGGCGAAATAGTTGTGTTCGAGGATATTTACTGGCGCGGATTTGGGAATCAGTGCCATCCCTTTCTTCGCAAATTGTGTGATTACTATAGGATTAGCATCTACAACCTCCATCCAAATTCTGTTCTGTCGGTGTCGATTTTCATTACCCTCTTTGAGTCGTTTCTCGGCATCCAACCTCACTTCAATCTGTGGAGGCACTTTTTTTGCCTGAAGAAGAAAGGAGGCACGGGAGGATCCAAGGTAGCTGGGGGAGCCTACCTGAACCTTCATGATGGGATGAAGGCAGAGTACCTCAATGTACCCCTCAGCTCGTCAATGTGGGATTGGTACAAGAAGTGGTTCTATGTACAACAAGAGCAAGAGCCCTTCGTCGCCTATGACATTGCGTAGATCCCCAAGCAGCAAGAGAGCTGGTCGGCAAGGCCGACCAACACCGAAATGGTATAGGTGAAAGAGCTGCTCGGGATGGTCGATAGGAGGCAGCTTGATGGGCCAACAATAGCCCTGAACTTCATCTGCAGGGGGGGTGCAACCATGTAAGGAGCGGGTGCACCCGTTGTATGAGTCCTCTGAGTCAGGTGACCCCACCAGGGAGTCTACGAGGAACCTCTCACGCGAAGAGGTGAACTGGTGGTTGGCGCAGCTATTCGACTTGACAGGATAACACCATCTGTCAAGCACGATGAAGGCGTACAAGTTGACAACGCCGCCACCCCAGGTATGCCTAAAATCACCCCAGTGTTAATTTTGATGTTTAGAGTTACTGGGACAGAACCGTAACTTCCAATCTAATGTTTGTAAGATCCATGGCCAAGACTGAGCAGCAGTGTACATCTCCGACGTGCCCGTCGATGACTGGCCAGCCGGCGTAGACGTGCGGGAGCCTCGGGTGATGAGGAAAGCAGCTGGAAAACACCCCGCACCAGAGGGGCCTTCCTAGAAAAGGAAGTCCATGGACCCCCTAGGCACGGGGGGTCCATTGATTATTGACGATGAATAGAGCAGCCAGAAACGACGCAGAGTCATGGCCGGCTTGACTGACGGCGATGAAGATGAAGACGAGGTTCCCCTGGCACGCCGGCAGAGGGTACAAGGGGCGCCCCACATGCCGACACCGCCAAGGGCGCCCACACCACCCCAAGCAGCAACACCATCCCCGATGGACATACCGAGCATGGGGCGTGCTGGCTCAACAGTCCCCGAGGGTGTTCCAGCTGGGAGGGAGCGGCCGAGCGGTAGCCAAACGGCTAGGATCCGCACTGCAGGGAGCGGAAGCCAAAGCGATCGGTCGTTCAGGGCCACATTCAGACGCTCAGATCTGTAAGTAATTTCATAACTCTCTTTGTAATATCCGAATGCAGTAGCTTGTTAGGCTGGTGTAGGCTGAAGACGTGGAGCACCCTATGAGCAATCAACCGCCGTCAGCTGTGGAGAGCAGCCACACTGCCGAGGAGCATGCTGGGCCTAGCGGGACTACCGACTAGAGTAGCCCCGCACAACAGCGAGCAGAGCCCACGCCCATAGCCGAAGAGCCCAGTGCCATCTCAGGCGGTACAATAGGCGTTGTGGTGGTCAAAGAGAGCGACACCGGGAACCCCACCACGGAGGCTCCAGTAGCGGAGGCCGCTGCAACTGAGGAAGAGGTGGAGATTAAAGAAATCATTCACCGAGAAGAAGAAAAGGTGGTGCCTCAATGCATCCATGTCGCGAGAAAACGAGGTGACTAGTGGGTGTTCTATGAGGAAGACCACTCGGACCGGGCCGTCCGCAAACTACAGTGGACAGTAGAAGACCTGATGGGCTAGATAAAGGTAAGAGCCGAAACCCCGATCTTTCCTATCAAGCTTGTGCTCAGGAATTTCCGTTACTGACACCTCATTGTATTGCAGAGCATTGAAAAACATCGGAGTACCGAAAGCGGTGCTTCGACACAATCGTCCCGACAGTAGAGGAGAACAATGCCCTGAAGGAGAACATAGTGCGCCTGTAAGAGGCGTTACAGCTGGTTTAGAGTGAACGAGACACGCTGCAAACTAGTGTAGATGAACAACAACACCTGCTTGACCAGGAAAAGAAAGGTATATGACCAAATCTTTACACATTACTCTGATTATAACTGGCTGACAAACCACGTTCTGCTTGGCAGGCATGGAGGCAGAGAAGACACTCCTTGTTGATAAGCTAGCTTAGCTAACAAAGATCAACAAGGAGCTGATGGAGAAAAACACCTAGCTCGACAAGGAGCACCAGGACGAGGTTGCTCGCCTAATCAGCAAGAACACCAAGCTAAAGGAGCGGGTGACCAAACTGGACAAGGACTTTGCAAGTAAGTTATCAACCATCTTGTCATTGATGCCCCTTAGCATATTTTATCATGCTCAGCGTGGTCGTATGCTCGGATGTAGTCGTGCGCCAAAACACCAAGGCGCACCTTGAATCGCTGATGAAGGTAAAGGACCACTGGGCGTCGAAGTGCAAAGCGATGGAGGAAGGAATCAAGCCCGTGCTGGACCTGATTGGTATAGAATCGGAAGAGGGGCCAACCGACCGGCCAGTTGGACCAGAGGCCATCATCGAGAAATGCTAGAGCTCCTGGGCCTGCTTCAAACAATTCATTCGCGATGCTGGTGAGTATGTGGCTACCCACGTCCTGGCTGTGGTGCGGTCGCATTATCCTGGGGTGGATCTGAAAAGGCTTGAAGCCAGTGTGTCAAGCAACACCGACCCGGTGAAGGCAGAGCAGCTCAGAGCCACCTCCCAGGCGACGGCCGCAAAAATGATTAGCGACGTAGACCTATATGGCGAGACTGGGCAGACCAGTCAATAGATTAGAACTAGGAAAAACTCATGTTTTGTAGTTTAAGTTATAACAAAGCAGTTGGTGCTTTTGTAATTACATGGAGCACCCAGTGCCCATGTGGACCTGTTATTATATCTCTGTATAATACATAGTTGTGATGTTAGTAAAAAAATTCTGTTTTTATCGTGTCTTATGGTAAGCGTGAATTGTCATTTCGTCCTAGAATCAACAGTCCAGAGCGTGAGGCACGGAGCCCAGGCACGCGTAGGATGCCGACCACAGCAGGGAGCTACTGCCGACCACCCGGTACGTAGTGAACGGATCTCATGCACACGTGGGGAGAAGTCGGAGACAGCGCTGGCTCTGAGAAACTCAAGTAGGAGAAAAAACTGGTCGGCAAACCACCGAACAAAAACTTAGGAAATAATGCAATGCAAATAAGAGATGGTCACAAAAACAGGATGACATATTTATTAAATACTTGAGGTACAAAAAGAGTACATATCTTTCTTAGTGGCAGATTAGGCATAGAAGCGCCTAAGGTGATCGATATGCCACGAATTCAGGATGTCGACTCCGTCAAGATCACACAGCCTATAAGAAGTAGGTCGGGTGACCTGCTTGACCATATAAGGGCCCTCCCAATGTGACGCTAACTTATGCAATCCTTTTGCCTTCTGCTTCCTTCGCAGAACCAAATCACCGACCATGAAGAATCTATCCTTGACATTACGGTTATAGTACCTATGCAAGCCCTCTAGATATTTAGCAGTGCACGCGCAGGTGTCAAGGTGGTGTTCCTCGGCATAATTAACCTCAAGCTCTCTGGCCTCGGACGACCTCTCCTCGTCATGGTTCTCGACCCGTGGTGACTGGAAAGCAACGTCAGCTGGCAACACAGCCTCAGAGCCGAAGACCATGAAGTACGGAGAGACGCTGGTATTGCGACTGGGCTGGGTCCTCAGTCCCTAGACCATGGCCGGCAGCTCCTTTAACCATCTCCTAGGATGCTTATCATTTGCCTTGTACAACCTTTTCTTCAGAGCATCAAGGATCATACTGTTTGCTCGCTCAGCCTGCCCGTTAGCTCTTGGGTGCGCCACCGAAACGTACTTAACTACTATGCCTCTATCATCATAGAAGTTCCAGAAATCGTTACCGGTGAACATGGACCCTAGGTCAGTAATGATGCTGTTAGGCAAGCCAAAGCGGTGGATACCGAGCAGCTCAGCTGTTTTCTTCGCAGTCCCCAAAACTAAGAGCTTTTACTCAATCTATTTGAAAATTTTATCGATAATGATGTAAACCCAATGGTAACCTCCCAGAGCTGGCTTGAAAGGCCCGATCATATCTAGTCCCCAGCATGAAAAGGCCATGACGCTGGAATGGTCTGAAGTTCGTGGGCTGGAACGTGAGTCTGCTTGGTGAAGAACTGACACCCCTCACAATGACGGACCAACTTCTCAGCATCGGTGACAGCTGAAGGCCAATAAAAACCTGCTTGGAAAGCCTTACCGACCAGTGTGCGCGAAGCGGCATGGTTGCCACAAGTACCAGCATGGATTTCTTCCAAAATCTTCAATCTGTGTTCGTGTGGCACACATTTTTGCAATAATTCCTCCTTTGTATTTTTGCGCATAAGGTTCCCCTCAACCAGTACATAATGCTTGCTACGCCGTATGAGGCATTCCATCTCGGTTTTATCCTAAGAAACTCTGCAGAGGTAAGATATCTGATGAACGGTTCTCTTCAGTCTATGGTGGTGGTCGGAATCGTGGCGACCAGCTAGTCTGTAGATGGCTATTCGGCCACCTACTTCTCTTGTTCCTCGATAGATGGCTTGACAAGGTCATAAACGAAAACTCCATGGGGAATCGATGCCCGGGTTGATTCTAGCTTTGACAGCTTATCAGTCGTCTCATTGTTAGCCCGGACCACGTGATGGAACTCGAGACCATAGAATTTGTTCTCTAGCTTTTTGATCTGCGCACAGTAAGCATCTATTTGTTCGCTGTACAGTCCTAGTCCTTGTTCACTTGGTTTATGACAAGAGCAGAATCACCGAACACCATGAGCCTTTTTTATGCCGAGCTCAACGGCAATGCGAAGGCCGTGTAGGGCCGTCTCATACTCGGTGGCGTTATTGGAGGCTTTGAAATGGATGCGGAGGACATAGCTTAGCATGTCCCCGAATGGCGAGATCCTCGCCCCGGCACCATCGATATTGAGAGAGCTGTCAAAATACATCTTCCAGTGCTCGGGGGAACTGTCAGAGACAAGTGTATTCATATCTATCCATTCAACAATGAAGTCGACCAGCGCCTCTGACTTGATAGTCGTGCGGCTTCAAAATTCCAATGAATACGGGCTAAGCTCCAACACCCATTTGATGATGCGCCCGTTGGCGTCTTTATTGCGCAAGATATCCCCCAGTGGAAACTCAGTAATCACTTCGATGGGGTAAGTATCAAAATAATGGCGTAGTTTGCAAGAGGTGATCAAGATAGCATAAAGCAGCTTCTGGACCTAAAGGTAACGGGTCTTAGATTCATTGAGTACCTCACTGATGAAGTATACTGGTCGCTGGACCTTGTACACGTGCCCGACCTCCTCGCTCTCGACGATGATGGCAGTACTGACTACCTGATTGGTGGCCACAATGTAAAGCAACAAAGTCTCGCCTTCCTTGGGCGCCGTTAGGATCGGGGGAGATGTAAGAAACTGCTTGAGCTTTGCAAAAGCAGTGTTAGCTTCCTCCGACCACTCAAACTTCTCCTTTGCCTTGAGGAGTTTGAAGAATGGCAGGCCCTTTTCACCGAGCCGCGATATGAATCGACTCAGGGCAGCCATGCACCCGGTTAGCTTGTGGATGTCCTTGACACACTTTGGTGGTTTCATCTTCATGACTACTTCGACTTTTTTCTGGGTTAGGCCGTATGCCCTCACGACTAACTATGTTGCCGAGCAGTATGCCAGACGGTACACCAAATATGCACTTCTTGGGATTCAGCTTCCATTGAAACTTATTGAGTGCCTTGAAGGTCTAATCAAGGTCATTGACCAGAGTAGAGGCTACTTTGGTCTTCACCACTACGTCATCAACATATGCCTCAACGAGCTGATCTCTGATCTGATCACTGAGGCATTGTTGGATGGCCCGTTGGTAGGTTGTGCCTACATTTTTTAGCCCAAATGACATGGTCGTGTAGCAGTAAGCATCGAATGGCGTAATAAAGGACGTCTTAATCTGGTCCTCCTCTCTCAGAGAGATCTGATGGTAACCAGTGTAACACCCCAGGTGTTTGTCACTCACTAAGCAGTGGGTTTGAGCTCAAACATGATAGATTAAGTGGAAATGACAATGTCAAGGTCAACCTATGGAGAGGAGCCTAACTTAAAGTTGGATGCTGCATCATTGCTTTACATATAGGCCATTTTCAAAGATATATGTTTGGATGGTGTTATTGCCATATCTTCATGTGTCTCACCTTGGTACCTATCTATATTGATCCCTGGAAAAGTTTCATGAAGTTTGGAATCAAAAAGTCACATGAAATGATAAGTTCCATTCCTATTGGAATTTGCCCCATTAAGTTAATGGAACTATAGATCATCAACCAAGCTTTGAAACTTTACCCAAATGACTCCAGATGAACTCTACAACAAAAGTCATGAAGGGTTCATGTTGAGCAAATGTCAAGAAATTGCCCCGATTGGTCTAAAACCCTGGTTTCGGCTTTATCGAGTTGGTACTTTGACCAAAGTGAAAGTTTGACTTCTGTACCAGTTATGAGGTTTGACCTTAAACAAAAGTTGTTGTTCATCTTGTGTAGAACAAACTTTGTTTAATGGTCAAGAGCTAGTTTGGCCTCTAACCTAGTCAAATAGAGATCACAATGTGGAATCAGCTGCTGTTTTCAGCACTTAGAAAAATATTCTAAGTCCTAGAGTGGACAGCAGAAAGTTGGCAAGTAGGCAACATTTTATCCTCCAATTTCATATGGTAGCCCAAGTAGGTTCCTTAATATGAGTTGTAGTACTTTTCATGATGGAAACAATGGATCAAGTGTCACTCAAAATGGAGCTTAGTTGGACCTTCTATAAGAGCTTCCAAAACAGCAAAAAGTTGTTTTATCACTATTTGACCTTGACATGTTGACATGCCGCGTTCTCGAGATTTTGTTAAACAACTTCACATGGTCCCAATATAAAAGTTGGAGTATATTATGTGGAGAAGAGCAGGTGAAGAGATGGATGAAGTTCGACTCCGTTTTGGTCATCAATTTTAGGTTTACTTAACCGTTGTCAACAAGATGACAGTGTCAACTTTGGACTTGATTATCCATTAATCCGTAACCCTAATTGCAGTGCACCTTAAATAGAAATTGTAGGTCTTCATGTGGGCTGCAAACTTCATTTTAGGTCCAAGACACAGATCAGCCCGGAAATGGCCCAAATTGGCGTCCCAACTGACCCACTTCGGCACCTGCCAGCTGCTCGGTGAAAGTCCTCAATGGCCGCCACGCGTCCCGAACGTGTCCTCCATGCGCGAGCGAAGCGCCCACGTCGCCTCCACGCGCCCTGCGTCCTGCGGCTGTGATGGAGAAGCCCCCGCGCGCCTTTCTCGTCCTTCAATCGCGCGTGACATCGCTCTCCTTGCTCACAAGAGCGGAGCAGCCATGGACGCCGCCATGGCCAAGCTCCGAGCCGCCGCCGCGTTCCCTTGCTTCCGGCCTCCCTCTGCCCAAACAAACCACAGGACCATCTTCCCCTCACCGCGCCGACCCTCCCGTGCCTCTTCCCCGGCTCCGACCGCCGCTGTAGCGCCACCGCCGCCCACAACAGCCGCCATGGCTTAGCGTGCTCGTGGTCACGCCCCTGGGGGATGCTCCTGGGCGAGCTGCGCCCCTGCTCGGGTGCGCGAGGGCCTCCCCGTACTCCGTCGCCACTCGCCGGCCTCTTCTCGTCGCCGTGGAGCACGGCCACCGGTGCCATGGCCGCCGCGAACTCCTGTGCTCGTGGCCAGGGCGCCACGGCCCGTCTCCCGGCCATCCGCGACCACCAGCGGGTGCGCACGAGGTCCCTGGACCTCCACGACCACTCCACTGCCGACGACAAGCCTTCTCCGGCCGGCAACGGCGAGCTCCGGCGACCCCCCCTCTGTTAATCACGTCAGGGACGTCGAGCTTGAATTCGAGAAAAGACAGGGGGTTTCTGCAGAACCTATGACTCATATGAATAGTGCCGTGAGGACTGTTTTATAATTATTTTTGCTGAACTTTGGAAATTCATAGTAATTCATAGGAAATTCGTAAAATAGCAAATAAGGACTTTTTGGAATCCTTGTGAAATTATCTATCCAGTGGATCTATAATATGGTATGTTTTAGTTTAATATTTTTGCTGTAAAAATAGATTTTTCAGATTAGGTTTTCAATGCTAGTCGCATTTGTCTTTTTCATAACTGTAAATTTAGAGCTCGAAATGAAGTGAAATTTTTGTGGCATGCTACTCATGTCATGTTTGATGTGTGGTAATAATTTCATGAATTTTAGTTGCTATATGAGTGAGTTATTAGTGTATCTTGCTCTCACTTGATTTATTGCAATATCTATTTGTCTTTTTCATAGAGGTTGATATACTTATCCAAATGGCTTGAAATTTGTACAGTAGACTATTGGGAGTATTTGTAGACCACTGTAATTTTTGTAGAATTTATTGTGCACTTTTGATAGGTGTTCATAATTCCACCTAATTATCTAAATAAATTAAGAAAATGCATTAAAAGAAATTATTTAGGAATGGACAATATGTTTTCTGGTGTTCATTAGTCATGTGTGACATGCTGGTAAAGTTGGTTTTGTCCAATTGTATGTTTGCAACATAAGTTAATAATTATTTCTTGCAAATGAAGTTTCTGGACAGATCTGGAAACTTGGCAAAGTTCTTCATGATAATGTGCTTTGTTGTGAAACTTGTTTATACAAAAGTTGTAGATAATTTATATATCTAGCTGCTGTTAAAATTTGGTGGTATTTGGCCATGTGGTTTAGGAGTTATAGCTGTTTAAAGTCGGGTTACAGAATTGCTTGCTCTCTGTCTTGTTAGACCAGTTTCTGTGTTTGGGTAAATTTGACATATTAAACTTTGGAATCATGCTGTGATGATTATAAATGAAATATAGATAATTTTATAAGATTTCCATAATGTCTTCTTGCAAGTCATTTGGAGTTGTAGATCTCCAGATATGATTGATTTACTCAGCTACTGCATGTATGTCTAGAATTGTTGAAAATACATGGATGCTTGGTTACTTTGCTTGCTTATTATTAAGTGTGATTCATGTCCATGGTGATGAAGTTAGTACACCTGAGGCTTTGTAAATCTTGAGTTATGTTTGGTATTGCTTCCCTTGCTATCTTAGCATAATAGGTGGTGTGATGTTTATTTGAGCGATGTGAAGTGTTTATGTGTATTTAGCGTAACCTTGTACTTGCCTTGTTTAGTGTGTGATGCATCATCTATTGCATTCCCATATATTCATACACTTGCATCTTGCATCTCATTTAGGTACGCTAGATGCGCCACGTGAAGGACGTGATGTGGAGCTAACCAGAAGATGGTGTTGGTGGACCTATCTCAGAGATGGAAATATCGGACAAGTGCTAGAATGAGGGAGTGCTCGCCAAGCGAGTGTCATCTGACAACCACTGACTTGTGTCGGATCCCAGGCAAGCCCCGGAGCATTATAAGCCTCCTACCTTCAAAGCAATTAATTATATATATATGTTATAAATATTGTTGTATTAAGTGGTAGGAGTTGATTGAAAACCTTACTGCATTATATCATTCCTTGTCCAGATATATGTATCCCTGAATCCTACATAGACTAGGATCGAGTAGATGCTTAGCCCTGCTTTAAGCGGTAGAAGTCAGGTGATTTCCTGTCACCTGCGAGATATAGGGATATTCATATATGGCACGGTTGGCTATATTTGCTATCGTAGAATGAAACCATGTGTTAATAAAATGAAATGAGACCGGGCGGGATGATGATAGTGAAGCAACAAGGCATGGAGGTCTTGGGTGTGGATCTATCCCCGCCTGAGTCGTTTAAGGACCGATTCGCTGTACGTCCTTGAGTCATGTTGAACGCAGTCTAACACTTAGTTGGCCGAATAAGTCGTTCCGACCGCGAAGCCGAGTAATATGGTTCAGGCCAGGAATCGAATGGTAGGTTGCTTCTTGGAGGAGAGAAAGGATGTGCTTGGGGACATTGGCGTGAGACCAAGGGGGGCTTAGAGTCCCTATCACCTGGCAGAGTGTCACCCTTGGGGTTGCGACATCATTCGGACCCGCGATTCCTGAATCGTACGAAAGGTGGCTTGTGCGACCCTGGCAGGGGCCTGCGCGGTGAGTGTTAGAAATACCCCTCCAGCTGGATAGGAATTCGATTCGAATCACCGTCGCTCCCGGTTAGTGAGCACTTGACTTGAGCAGCGGCAACGTAGATTCCATTAAATTGAATGGATGGTTAATTGGATAATGATGGAAAGGTTGCCTCAATTTATACCTGCTATGGTTAATATTGTTTGCTCCTAATAAAGTGAGTGCTCTAGTATAGGTTATAATATAGATGACATGTTAATGATAATTAACTTGATGCTTAAGCATTAATGATTACTTATCCATATTAAGCTTTTATGCAAAATGTGTCAAGCTAGCCCACTTTATATCAGCCTTGCATGATCCTTGGTGTTACTTTATTTCTGGTTTATGACGGGTAAGTCTAGCTGAGTACATTGTCGTACTCAGGGTTTTATCCCCACTTGTTGCAGGTTGTGATGTATCATGACGGCGGCAAGAGTTGGTTGACTCCTGCCATAGAGGCGGAGTGTGATCACGGGCATGATCCTTCTGAGTTATCTTCTCTCTAATGCTTTTGTTGGAAGTTGACCTTGGTACTGGCATGTATTTGAAATCAGAGTAATGTTAGTTTCAAATTACTTTGCTTCCGCTACTTTTCAACTTAAGTTGTAATAACTTTATTGAACTCCGATGTATATTGAATTACTTATGAAATGGATGTAACATGTGACTTGTCATGTTGAATCACTACGATCTTGGCTTGTATGTTGGTTGGTTTGAAATCCCTCGTGATTTCATTGGACTACCGGAGTTATATGGGCTCAAGTGTGAGAATTTGATCACTTCGGTGATTGTTTTTATACTTGTGCTCTTATAATTTGGACGGTTCCGTTACAACCAGAGTAGCAATCTAGAAAAGATAAGAGCTTGTAGCTAGCGGTAGAATCTACGACCTCATCTATACAAGGCAAACGAAGGGGTTCTTAGGGCAGTGTTTGTTGAGATCGGTGTAATCAACGTACATCCTCTATTCATTATTCTCTTTTCTTACAAGAACCGGGTTGGCAAGCCACTCCGGGTGATACACCTCTTTGATAAAGCCAGCAGCTAAGAGCCAGTTTACTTCTACCCTAATCGCCTCTTTTTTATCTCAAGTGAACTATCGTAACTTCTGTTTTATTGGCTTGGCGGTCTTCAAAACATCCAAGGAGTGCTCGATCAACTCCCGAGGTACTCCGGGCATGTCTGCAGGTTTCCATGCAAACACGCTAACATTCTCCCTTAGGAAGCTGATGAGCGTGTCTTCCTATTTGGGGTCTAGGGTGGCCCCAATGCGAGCCGTCTTGGACTTGTCACCCAAGACCAGTTCCACCTCTTTAGTCTCCTTGGACTTCACAGCAGCACGAGTGGCTTCTTTGCCGGTAATCTCAACATTGGCGGGAGGAATCTTCTTGACATTGGTAATGGACTGTTGCATGCGGATCGAGAGCTCGAGGGCTTCAGCAGTTGCATAGCCCTCCTTCTCGCAGTTGTAGGCGATGAGAACATTGCCCTTGAGAGAGAGTACGCCCTTCTTGGTTGGCATCTTCAGAAGCAGGTAGACGTAGTGAGGTATCACCATAAATTTGGCCAGAGCTGGTCAGCCGAGTATGGCATGATATGTTCCTTTGAAGTCTGCTATGATGAAATTGATGTAGTCGATACGGAAGTGGTCGGCAGTGCCGAACTAGACTGCCAGTGTGATCTGTCCCAAAGGTTGAGAGGTCTGCCCCGGGAGCACTTCTCAGAAAGGTGCATCATAAGGCTCGAGGTCTTCTGGCTTAATGTCTAACTTAGTTAGAGCATTGCAGAAGAGGATATCGAGGGCACTACCACTGTCGATGAGCACCTTCTCGAATCTTACATTCCTGATGACAGGGTCTAAAACAAGGGGGAAGCGCCCTGGCTCTGGGATATTGGCCCACTGGTCAGCTCTGCTGAATGTAATGGGTTGGTGCGACCAGATTTGATGCTTGGGGTTGGCAACTCTTCTGTCCGGGTTGTTGAGGGCCATAACAGCTCGGGTGGTAAGCTTCCTCTGTCGCCCGTTCTCTAGGGCCACTTTCCCACCAAAAATGTTGTAGACGCTTCTATCAGGGTCCTTGTAAGCATGATGAGGGTCCTTATCGCGCTCCTCTTCGGTCTTGTCCTCCTCATCAGGCCTCTTGTCGTCCCGTCGGTCGTTTTTGTTGCCGTCTTTATCGCCGCCGCGCTACCTTTTACGGATGTCCGAGTGGTAGATAGACTTCAGACCCCTGCAATCTCCCATTGTATGGCCGGAGTCCGTATGAGCCAGGCAGGGACCCTGAAGAACCTTGGAGTAGGCATCCTCATAATTGCGCTTGGGCGCTGGTTTGACGACATTGATGGCGTTATCCACTATTCGGTTGTGGCTCTGCCGCCCCCCTAAAATCGTCCTGCTAACACCGATCATGATTGTCATTGCGGTGGTCGTGGTTATCATTGCACTGATCGTCACGGCAGTCGTCACGACACCGATCATTGCGCCGATCGTCGAGGCGGCGATTTGGCTGGTCGGGGTGGGGAGCCCGGCCAACGTCCTCCTTGATCTACTGGTCAGCCTCATCTGCATCTGCCCACTTCTTCACTACTGTGAGAAGGTCCTGAACAGAGTCAGGCCTCTTGCGGAGAAGTTTGGTCCTGAGAGCATCATGGTGGCGGAGACCTCTGATAAATGCGGAGATAGCTTCATCGCTGTTAATGTTAGGGATGGATATCCGCGTTTCTGAGATGCGGCGGATGTAGTCGCACAACAGTTCATTCGGATAGTCTCTGACTTTCTCCAAATCATACTTGTTGCCGGGCTGCTGACAAGTGGCCATATAATTGTCAATAAAAGCCCTCCTGAGCTGTGCCCAGGTGTCGATGGAGCCTTTCCTCAGGCTGAGAAGCCATTGGTTCGTGGACTGGTTGATGACCATAGGTCACATTTTCATCGCCATGTGCTGCTCGAAAAACGATTTCATAGAGTGTTATTGTTCGGGATTAGCATTTTCGTCGTAGGTATCAAGATTATAGAGCTTGAAGTTTCTTGGCCAGATGATAGCACGGAGCCGATCAGTGAATGGTGGGAGGCCGGGGATATGGCCAGCACACGGTGCATAGTCGCAGCCAGGTGTGCCATGTGCTTCATCATATTCCCGCCTGCATTGCATCTCAGATGCATGATGCTCTTCTCGATTGTTTTCGATGTGATCCCTCAAATTCAAATTGGCACTGAGATGGTCGCGGAGGTCACCTCTAGGCTACTCCATTTCCTGGTCGGCACCGTGTTGTCGACCACGGCCGCCACCGCGGTTTGCAACACGCTCCCCTCCATGACGTGCGCCGCGCCCGCCTTGCTAATTACATTCGCCCCTTGATCGGCGTCATGCTGGTCGGCATCGCGCCTTCTGCCTTGATCTCGGGGACGGTGCGCTTCATAGTTCACGTTGTAGCCCTGGTAAAGATAAGGACCTCCTCGTTGCCAGGGGCCTCGTTGGCGATGACTTTGGGTGGAGGATGCCGATGGAGTAGGTGTACGCCTCTCATTGACCTGGATTGTGGCCGCCTTCAAATAAGCCTAGATAGCGTCAAGTGCCGAGGATTCTGGGAGCTTGTTGAGTTCATTCATGGCGACGACAATGTTGGCGCTTGGTGTCTTGAAAACTTGCTGGTTGTCACACATGTCGAAAGCATCAGTCAAATCATGACGGATATCGCACTGGCCACCCATGGCTGCATCAGCTTCAGTGTTCTCTAGGTTGACTCTCTGAGCCCTATGATCGGCGTTTCTTTCCTCTCAAACGGTCCTCTCTTGATCGGTTTCCCCGTCGCGAGTGGGCTCGTCGTTGCTAACGGCGAAGACGGCGCCTCCGAAGCCGGGAGGAAAGGCTAGGAACTCCTGCCCATATGGATCGATGAGGGTGTGGGTATAGCTAGTCCCGTGAGATTCGGCGGACCCGGTACCCTCTTCCGGGATTGTAGAGAGCGAATCTTGCCCGACCTGCCTAATATCCACCATATTAACAGTAGGCCCATGGTGGTCTGATTTAGGCAGGTCTATCAGACAAAGATCTAAAACGTGGTCACACTCGGCGGGATCCACGAACATGTGTGGTATGTGGGCGGCGTACTCGGATGCCGCGTTCACCAACCTATATGGGTAGGTGTTGGGCGAGTGCTCCGTTAGGGCTTCGTAATCCCCCAACCTAGGCTGGTTGCGGGTACTGGTCGGTAACGAACTGTCCGCCCTTCTGGAGTCACCATGATCATGAGATCAGGGTCTAGGCGCCCCTGGCGGCTAGCCCGAGCTGGTCGGGAATGGCAATCCTCAGCAGACCGATCTCTGATTGAATCTACTAAGGTTAGGGTTTCAGCCAAATTCGTGGTGACCCGATCGATAGACTCGACCAGATCGGTATTGTCAAGACGCCTCCCTTGATAGCGGGGAAGCGGTCGGTGGGTGGTCGGAGGAGGCAACCCCGAGACTGGTCTCGAGATCGAATCCGCCATTGTCGATGTAGATTCAGTTGGCGTAGGGGGAGCCTGCACCGCCTCCATGACTTCAGTGGGACCGTCAGCACCGGTGGTCTAGGTGAACATCCCGATCGTGAACGTTAGTCCCGCGCGGAAGGACCATGGAAGCAGGGAAGTTAACCATCTGGCTCGCCATAAAGTCTGCACGCACAGCCCCTACCTGGTGCGCCACTGTTGACGAGATATGGTCGGCAGTCTACCGAGGGGTATGCCCATGGTAGTAGATTATCGGCGGAGGTGCACAAGACAACGATCTAGATGGTGACGCAAGAGGAACACATGATCTATCCAGGTTCGGGTCGTAAATTGCGTAATACCCTACGTCCTATGTCTTTGTGGATTGTATTGATGCATGATGATATGTTTTGAGGGGGGTCCTTGCCCGCCTTATATAGTACGGGGGGCAAGGTTACAGATCTAAGCAATCTAATCCCAGCTGATTACAACTTCTGTATCCACGGAGGACACGATGTCTATCATAACCAACTAGGTTTCCTTGACCGTCAAGTAGTCTTTGCTTGCCCCGTATGGTTTGCCGAGCAGTTCGGAGACCCGCGCGGCCCTTTCTGGCGAATTGGGCTACCTTGTTTGACGCGGCCCATGTGGAGCCATGAGGGTATACGGGTCTATACCCCTACACTAGCCAGGTTGGGAGGCTATGTGTGCACAAGTTCGTAATCTCCTGGAGAAACAAGAGTTTGTCTGCATCACTCTATGGTCCATAAACCCCGGTTATGGTCCATGTTTTATTCTCCGCTAACATCGTTATCTTTGCCGAGACTGTGTAGGTGGTGAGGTGTGGTTGACTTATGTTGAAGAAACGATTAGATGCAGCGATAAGTATTCCTCCATTGGCACCCATAGAAGGTAGGAACGCCACATTGTTCGCCAAATCTGCACTGATTGTATCCACTAGCAAACTATGTGTCCAGTTGCTAATTTTTGTTTCTTGTAGGCACACAATTGTACGTAGCACTAGTAGAAAGTATTTGGTTTCGGACAGATGCTCGCTTAGCCCCATTGTTCAATCCTCTCACATTCCAACACAGTAGGTTACAATTCTTAGCCGACATAATGATTAATTCTTCCTACTTGCACACAACGGAGGATGGCCAAGGGCAACAGAGCCAGCAGACCGTAATTCTCCCCCAAAGACCGAAGAGTACAGAAGGGGAGGACCGAAGGCAACATTGCCAGCAGGTCCAAGTTCTCCCCCCCAAGTCTTGAGCATACATGTTTCCCGCCGAAGGCTCCATGGCCAGCAGGCGCACAACCAGTACTGTCGAAGACTCCATGGCCAGCGGGCGTGCATGCAACAACAACCAAGTCCTAACAGGTTCATAACAGCGATCCCAAAGCCACATTTGGCTCTAACGACAACGAGCAGATACAATGGGCGCGCAGCCCAAACCCCCCTACCAGTAGGGGCTAACATTGTTCATTGTCCACTGAAGCCTTGTGCCTAGGCCACCTGTCCTGGAGTCTCGGTGGCCTCCCCCTAATTGCCGCCCTTCTTCTTGATCAAGGTGTCATGCTCGATGAGGTCCTGGATGGTGTCCATCGTGGTCTTCTCGATCGGTCTTGCGAAGTACTGCACGTATAGATCAAACTCGTCAGGGATTGGAGATTTGTTAGCATGGTCTTTGAGTTAACAAAGGCTGGGGAAGTGGTTTGGAAATTGATTCCGGAAAAGCATCTATGGGTGCAAGATGTTGTTCATCTGAAATGCAGTGATCATTTTCTTCTCCTACCGATTGTTCTTGCTCTACAGATGGGTTTTGCACTAGTGATGAAAGAGTGGCATTTGGGGGTGGCCTAGGTTGTTCTATAGTTAAGGACTCATTGAGAAGCCACGTTTGGGTTCATGCAGGGGGGGAGCTCACCAGAATGTCCTAAGACTATCCGCACTCATGGACCTCTATATTCATCCTCTATACGTCCTAGTCAGCAAGATTCTCTCCTCTATACTCAATTCTCCCGCACTCATCCATCCTCTATATCATCCTCTATCCACTCTATCCACTGTGGGACCCACTTGTCACTTATCTAAATATATCCATGTGTGATCTAGTTTTGAAGGATTTATTGAGACGAATTTAATGGTGCAATCGAAATTTAATTTGGATTTTTGGTTTGTGAGTTATAGCATTTTTCCCTTTGTTTAGCTAGTGGGGCCCGCCACTATAGAGTATAGAGTAAGCACTGTACTACTCTAAATATAGAGTGAGAGAAAGAATAGAGTATTATTTTAGAGTACCCAGTGCAGCAGTTTTTACTCTATATTCATACTCTAAAGCTTTAGAGTATCGTTTTAGAGTACCCACTGCGGCCAGTCTAAAGATGTCCGAGCACCGTCCCCAGATCTATGCCCATGCCAGCCAGTGCCTCCTCGCCCGTCTTGCCTGTTCCCAGCTCTGTAGATGAAGAGATAGGAGTTGTGTTAAGCATTGTATGTGCCGTGCCTACACACGTTACTAGCGGTAGCCTCAAACACAATACTATCAGTAGCATTAGTAGTATTACGAGATGCTAAACTGGGAGTTTCCTCACTTGGAGTGATGCCAGTGTAGTCACTGATGGCGGCGTTGTCCTACATCCCCTCAGATTCTGTAGTCTCTGCATACTAGGCATTATCATGATTGAAAGCATGAGACACTGTTACAGGTTCAATCACCCTCGTGTCACAGGAAATGGGTTGCTCACTTTTGTGGAGGTGATGTTGGCCGTATGTCCATCCTGTCCCCCTTCCATCTCCTTACTGTTGCCCAGGGTGGTGCTGTTAGCCACTGTAGCCATCGACGATGTGAGCAACCCCATTCTTGGATGCTCTATGGTTCTCTAATTGCGTCAATGTGTCATTGTTGTTAATCTTATTTTAATACAATATCATTATTCATAGATTGTATATGAAGTTCAATTCGTACATGTCACAGATACATATCCACTTTTTTTTTTATCTAAACAATCGTTGGGGCAGGGCATGTTCTAGGTTTACGCTGACAGGTGGCTCCGATTGTTGGCCCACTTTGGTAGCCACCGACCTCTAACATTAACGGTGTGAAGTCAAACTTAGATCGCAGCTGACCGTGGTCGCAGCCACCGGAGGAGCAAGCTGGATGACACGTGGGGGCGCCTTGGTATAGAATTATGCAAACACACTGCAAGTAGCACACCCCCGTGAGAGACATAAGGGGCCCACCCGTCCCTTCCCTGTCTCGTGGGCAAATCCGCAGTCAAAGCGCACGTTAGGCACCTCTAACCAATCCTAGGCCATGTTTAGATTGCAAAAAATTTCAACCCGATGAATAATACTATTTTTATCTTATTTGACAAATATTGTCTAATCGTGGACCAACTAGGCTCAAAAGATTCATCTCGTGATTTCCAACCAAACTGTGTAATTAGTTATTTTTTACCTATATTTAATACTTTATGTATAGGTCCAAAGATTGATGTGATGGAGAGAGAGTGAAAAAATTCTAACTTTTAGGGTATATCTAATCAAGGCCCTAGTATACTATATATATACACACTGACGTTCTGATCCCACTATCATACCCAACATGTCATCGACTGTGATGAAGGAATAAAAGAGCCGCTCAATAAACGTGGCCCACATGTCATCGGATTAACTCCTCCTTTCACACCGAGCCCTCCCGAGTGGCCAAGTCCCAACCCCTGTTGAATTCTCCCATCGAGAGCGGAACTATCATGGCCCCGCGGCGCACTGACGGTCTGTTTAGTTGTCGAAAAATTTTGGGTAGATTTATATAGCATTTTTCGTTGTTATTTGATAAAATTTATCTAATTATGGATCAACTAGATTTAAGGGGTGTTTAGTTCGCGAAATTTTTTGGTTTTGAGTACTGTAGCTTTTTGTTTTATTTGGCAATTACTGTTCAATCATGGACTAATTAGGCTTAAAAGATTCGTCTCGCGATTTCACGGTGAACTGTGCAATTAGGTTTTTGTTTCGTCTACATTTAATGCTCCATGCATGTGCCGCAAGATTCGATGTGATGTTTTAGGGTGAAAATTTTTGAGAACTAAACACCCCCTAAAAGATTTTTCTCGACATTTACAGACAAACTGTGTAATTAGTTATTTTTATTACCTAAATTTAATGCTGCATTCGTACGCCAAAGATTCGATGTGACGGTTACTGCACAATTTTTTTTTTTTTTGACTTTTGTAACTGAACATGCCCTGAGCAAGCGCAAAGCCCACGCAAGATGACGGCCCAGCAGAAAACTACCCCCTCACTGGCATCTGGCCCCAATGACCCCGGCCCTACCCGTCAGGCAAATAGCACCGAACCATACAATACAATACAATATGGCCGCGCCCCATCACCCCACTCGGTCCCGAGCCGTCCCTCTCCACCATCCCCCGCACCCTCTCCCTGCCGCCCCGCTCCCCGAGCGCTCGCGAGCCTGCGGGCTGCGGCCACCACCGCCGTCTCCGCGCCGCGCAGATCCGCCCGGCTGGTGCGGCCCCACTCGAGCATACGTGTACGGACGCGACGAGACGCAGCCCCCGCCCACCTCGCCGAGGACTCGCTCCTGTGTCGTGCGCGCCAGCACTACCGGTGGCCGTGCGGGGCTGGGCCAGGCAGATTCGGCCGAATCCGGTGGAATTCACCGTGCCGTGGTGTCAAATCGGTGAGTTCCGTCGGGTTACGCGTGGGGGGAGGCGCGTTCGGGTCTGGGCGGCCGGAAATGGCGCCGGGGATGGTTCTAGGGTTTGGTTTTGGTCTTTTGGCCTGAGGGCATGGCGGATAGGGGCCGGATGAAGGGCGTGCAGGGCGCTGGCGGTGGCGCTGGTGACGAGGAAGAGGGGAATGAGGAGGCGCGAGAGGAGCTGGAACTCGCGCTGTCGCTGGGGCGGCGAGGCTGGCACCTTCCGCCGCGGCAGGAGCCCGCTCCCCGCTCACTTAACTGGACGGCGGTTCTGCCGGAGTGGAACCCCGACGCCGCTGGGAGCTCGCAGGGTGCGGAAAGGGCCTTGGGCGGACAATCCATCTCTTCTCTCGGCTTCCGTGACATGTTGAGTGGTATCCTAGACGGGCCCCATGCGGGTGGCAGTGTGGAGGTTGGGTGGGACAACCTGGACGAAGAGGATGAAGACAGAGACCTGCAAAATAAACGGCTCAGAGTACGACGCTTTGGCGAGTAAGTTATGCGAATGTTACTCCTCAGTTTTAGTATTTTGCATGCTGTGGAGTTTTGGTTCGTTTATATGTTTTGTTTCTCTAGTTCCTATTGATAGTACTTTCAGGAAAACCTGCCTAGTGAAATTTAAACGAAGCCGCACTTCATGCATTATGTAGTTGATTGATGTGGAATTGCAACCTTAGGTCTTGTTCTTTTGCATGTATGTGGAGGATACTTAAGATATGTCTTGAACCCAAGCATGAGAATTTATGCAGTTCATTTTTGGATGTTCGTGTATGTTGAAATGCTGAGCCCACTCTAACAATGGTATTAAAGATGTAATGCAGTTCCCTGAAGTGTTGTTATTGTAATCCCTGCCTCCCTGGTTTGAAATGATAAAGGACCAACAAATGGATCAATGGAGAAAGTGCTTGCTCTAACCATGTTGTGCGTTAGCAGTTAGCACATATATCCTGCTATAACAAGTACTCAAGTATAAAGTTTTACTGGGCCTTGACATGCCACTTGAATTGTTTTGAAGATCTGAATACCTAGGCCGTGTTGAATTTATTGCAGGATATTTAATCTAGTTACCCCCTCGTGCTTGATCTTCTTTTCCTAATTGCCGCATGGCATTTATGCTCCATCAAGTAAATATGACTCAAATTTGAAAGGACTATATTCTATCACATACATGGGAGACAGTAATAAGTTTGTAGTCCTTAGGCAAAAAAGCAATATGCTGATTTTTAGATTCTTTGCATGATGACTTCTTACTCACAATTGTTTTTCCCTTCAACTGTATTTGTAATAAAGAAACTAAGTTACTCTGTCCATTCCAAATTGTAAATTGGTTTGGCTTTTCCAGATACATAGCTTTTGCTAGCACCTAGATACATATTATATGTAGATACTATGTATCTAGAAAAGCCAAAACGACTTACAATTTGGAATGGAGGGAGTATATATAATGAAGATACATCTTGTCATCTACCATAGACACTCCTAAAAATGTCAGAGATTCTTGTCTTACTAGAGATCTAGATGAATCATGCCATGCTGAATAAGATTTTGGTTGGTGTTTCGACCTCAGTCTGTCCTTCATCCAAGTATAGCACTTTGCTTTTTAAATATTGTTTACTACTTTGGTGCTAACTTTTTTGTATCATTCCTATGTTGCACAATGAACATTTTTTCTGTGGTTTTGAAATTATTCTAAATAGTCTTGTACACTATTTGCATGTTTTTGTGCATGTGTAGTTTAGGGTTAATCTTTTACTATGGGTCTATGGCACTCAAGCAAGGACCACAATTTCTTAAGTTTTTTTTATTAGTATGATATGATATGATATCTTTGGATATTGATCATCTTGCTTGTTTTGGTTTGTTTCCAACTGTTGTGTTGTTGTGAGCTACTCCCCCCATTTAAAAAATGTAGATCCTTTTAGTTCTGTCCTAAGTCAAACCTCTATAATATATTAACCTCTATAACACCACCAAATGAATGCACTATCAAGACTTCATGGTGATATTAATGAACCAATTTGATGTTGTACAAGTTGGTGCATTTTGAAAAGTTTGACTTGCAAAAGAACTAAAACAACCTACATTTGGGAATGGAGGGAGTAGTATTATGGTGGTTAGCAATAAAGTGACACAGCTTTTAATTGTCTTTGCTATGAATAGTGTTTGTTGTCATGTATACATTGTATGCAATCTGTTTTTGATGATACAAGTCATCCAGCAGGGAGTAGAAGAAAGTTATTTGTATTGTTTCTGCTTGGAAACACTAATGAGATTTGGAGAATTTTCTCCTCTCTTGTTAATCCAAACCTCATTGTGATTAGAGATTACCATATCGATGACCTGTCTATGCATCATTTTGAGTTGTGTTTAAGAGGTTCTTTTATTTTGCAGAGAAAGCCCACTGCATTCTGGTGCCAGTGCTACTCCCTTTGGCTCTGACTCGTCATTTTTGCCCATTTCTGATGAATGTGTTCATTTAAAGCTGTCTCGTTTCCCAGAACATGAATTGGAATTTGGCTTGTCACTTTTTCCAAATGATGGTAGTGAGAGCCCAAGGGATGCCAATAATGAGCAAGTTGATAATGCAGAAAACTCAGGTGCAAGAAATTCTGAAGATGTTGGAATAAGAATGGATCTCTCCGACGATCTCCTGCACCTGGTGTGCCCTGAGTTCCATTTTCTTATAGTTTATCTACAGAAATATTGCTTCTGCCTGATTTGGAATGGACTAATTTCTTAGGTTTTCCATGGCAGATATTCTCTTTCTTGGGCCAGAAGGATTTATGCAGAGCAGGTGTTACCTGCAAACAGTGGCGATCTGCTAGTGTGCATGATGATTTCTGGAAGTGTTTGAAATTTGATAACACTAGGATATCACTGCAGAACTGTAAGTCAGTTTCTTGGTATCTACCACATCACTACTGCCAATAGTTGGAAATCAGAATAGTGTGCTTGCTATTTATTTCCTACCACCTCACTTTTGCAAATGACAGACACATCGACTTCATAATTCAAACTTGTCTGTTATTTTTTTAGAAATTTATAGGAGGGAAATACGATTAGGTTAAAGCCTGTTGGTTTGAAGATTATGACTATGATTTGTAGTTTTTAATCAATAAATATGAATTACCATACTGAATTCTTCCTTGAAACTAAGTATCTATTGTTTTGGAAGGCTATGGCTTGCAGAATGTACCCATGCTTATCATTATTTGGCACCTTTTGAGATCCCACAGGATTTACCTGATGCTATTCATGTTTTAATATGTTGTTTTTGCAGTTGTTAATATTTGCCGTCGTTACCCGAGTGTAACAGAACTCAATTTGCATGGTGTCATAAATGCAGAAACACTAGTTCTGGAAGCAATTATGTTTTTAAGGTCCTCCCCTCCAATTTTCTCCCATGTTAGCACATTCTTCTGTCTTGCTATTGTATTTATTGGATAGAGTATCTTGTAGGCATCTGAAGACGTTAACAATGGGCAAGGGACAACTGGGAGAAGCATTTTTTCTAGCTTTGGCTGAGTGCCCATTATTGACTGCTTTAACAGTAACCGATGCTTCTCTTGGGAGTGGCATCCAAGAAGTAACAGTTAATCATGATGGATTGCGTGAGCTTCATATTTTGAAGTGCCGTGCACTCAGAATATCTGTCAGGTGATTAATTTTTTTTTTCTGGTAGTGTATATGGTTTCATGTGTCATCTAGCTAATAAACATGTTACTCTACCCTCCAGATGTTCCCAACTTCAAATACTGTCTTTGAGGCGAACAGGCATGGCTCATGTATCACTCAACTGTCCTCAGTTGCTTGAGTTGGACTTCCAATCCTGCCATAAGCTTTCTGACAATGCGATTCGCCAAGCTGCTACAGCTTGCCCGTTGTTGGCGAAACTAGATATGTCATCTTGTTCTTGTGTTACTGATGAGACACTGCGTGACATAGCTAGCTCATGTCCAAGTCTTTCTGTGCTTGATGCATCAAACTGCCCCAACATTTCATTTGAGGTTTGCCTTACTCTAGGCTCTGCTTATCATTTTTCTGACAAATTCTGCATATAACTATCAGCAGAAAAATACCTGACATGTACTTTTGGTTTTGGTGTCTGATATGTAGTCCGTGAGGCTTCCAATGTTAATAGACTTGAGACTGCTAAGTTGTGAAGGAATCACATCTGCTTCCATGGCTGCAATAGCTTACAGCCGTCTGCTTGAGGTAGTGATTCTGTTTCTTTGGTACAATTTTGTAAACTTCCTGCTACAAGAACTAATTGGGCTTCTTTGCCATCTGTGGCAGGCACTACAGCTTGATAATTGCAGCCTGTTGACATCAGTGTCTTTGGACTTACCACATCTTAAGAACATAAGTCTCGTGCACTTACGCAAGTGAGTAGAGACTGGTTTTGCATTATATTTGTTTCTTTGTTAATTTTTCTTATGTTTTTTTTTAATCTTTCCAATTTAGGTTTGCTGATTTGAATTTGCGAAGCCCTGTGCTTTCTTACATCAAAGTTTCCAGATGTTCAGCGCTCCATCGAGTTAGCATAACATCGACTACGCTTCAGGTTATATCTATTTTGTGTAAAATTTTGTTATGGCATTTGTTGAGTTATTTGGATACTCCTGAACATGAAGGAGTGCTAAGTTGGTGTTTTCTTCAGAAATTGGTGCTTCAAAAACAAGAGAGCTTATCCAGTTTGTCATTGCAATGCCACAACTTGATTGATGTGGATCTTAGTGACTGTGAGTCATTAACAAATGCGATTTGCGAAGTATTTAGTGATGGAGGTGGTTGCCCTATGCTAAGATCATTGATCCTTGACAACTGTGAGGTATGGCAGTGTTACGGTCATTGCCCTTTGTGCCATAACTAATGTATTTTAAATGCATGAGTGTTATTCCAACTTGTGCATTGTTATCGTTTTTTCATAGTTCTTGCATTCTGTTTGTTCCTATTATTCTTGTATTTTCAAGATATTAGTGACAATCTATCTCATTATACTGAAATTCTGATGCCATTTTCTCCTTTTACAGAGTTTGAGCATTGTAGAACTGAATAGCAGTTCTTTGGCCTGCCTCTCTCTTGCTGGTTGCCGCTCGATGACATTCTTAAGACTCTCGTGCCCAAATTTGCAACATGTGAATCTTGATGGCTGTGATCACCTTCAAAGTGCAGCATTCTGTCCAGTAAGTCTATTGATAACTTCTGGTTCCCAGGTGCAGTGTGTGAATGTGTAGACTGTTGGAGTGTCGGTGAACTTGTGTGCTGATATTAGGTAGAGAACTAGAGATTGTCTCTACTGAGTACCTCAAAAGAAATATGACTGGTGTGTGGCCTATTTTAGGCAAGCCTTGGAAGAGAACCTATATTTACTCTTATTGTAGTTGTTTCATATATATGTACATTTCAAAAACCTGCACCTATTGACGTATGTTGCAAAAAACTACATGTCTTGATGTATATTTTCAGAAAACTACAACTATTTTGTTACTATGCTGCATGGAACTATAACTTTCTCATTACAACTTGTTGCTGACGCCATGGGCCCACTTGTCAATGGCAGTGGCATGAATGATTAGGAATGAGTAGTGTTATATGTCACTGAGATTGAAGGTGGGCCCAGTGACCATAGTCACAAAGTTTCTGGGTCGATGGGGTCGAGGTACAGGGTCGCGGTACGTGGTACGCTACTTGCGAGAGATTTTTACACTTCGGGTCGAAAATGAACCCGTGAACCCAGGTCGGGGTCAACGAACCCGGGTCGAGGGTCGAAGGTGGTGAACCCGTTTTATGTGACTATGCCAGTGACAACAACTGGTTTTGCTGATAAAGTTGTAGTTTGTTTATGTGTGTCAATAAAATTGTAGCTATAAATTTGTTAACAAATATCAAAGTAGTAGCAGTTTTTTGAAATTAATCTTATAAATGCTCCACAAGAGCAGTGAAAGAAGAGACTGGAGTAGAGGATGCTTGTCCCTAGACCACTATGTGCTACAAGTACCTGGTACACTGTTCATGTGTCACTATATTCTCACGTTACTAATTAGGAGGTGCCAGTTGTTCATTATTAGGCTTGCAGTTTGATTTATTGGATTACACTCAAGCAAGTGACATGTACTTCACCTCATTGACCTTGTAACGAGTACAGTGACATTGATGTTCTACTATGACCTGTAAAAAACTTTTCTTTTTGAGACTTGAATTCAGTAGATTTGTTTTCAATGCTTGAAAGCATGCAATGCTTCTCTTTTGATGCATACAGGCTTGAAAACTAAGCTATCATTGACAATTATTGTTAGAATGATGAAAAGATAAGTTATAACCAACAAACCTGCTAAACCATCTTCCTCATTTTTGCAATACTCATAACCTAGTGGATTGGGCGTAGGAGAGTAATTATGGTGATTTTGTGGGCTACATGATCTGGTTTTAGAACACTATTCTGTCACGATGAACTTGTGAGTTTTGGCAGCTGTTTAAATGATGAAGATAAGGGGAAAGTGGCTCTGTTAAAAAAAAGCTAGTTAGGTTTTCAGTTCTAAAATTGAAAGGATATTATAATATAGATGGGAAGCAAATTTTGAGGCACAAAACTGAAGCAAAGACGCAATTATGCCCCTTCAGTTTCTTACACTCATTCAGCATATATGTACATTCCGACATTGATTTAATGGCTTCTTTTGTAGGTGGGCCTTGAATCCCTAAATCTGGGAATTTGTCCAAAATTAAGTGTTCTGCGCATTGAGGCCCCAAATATGTCCATATTGGAGCTGAAGGGTTGTGGTGTGCTTTCTGAGGCTTCCATCAATTGCCCTCGCTTGACATCGTTAGATGCCTCTTTCTGCAGGTTGTGCCACACTTCCAGTATTTTTTGCTTTATGTCATCAATCGCTACCTACAGTTGCTGTGTTCATTCTGTTTTTGCATGTTCAGGCAGCTTGTGGATGATTCACTGACTCGAATGGCAGAGGCATGTCCTCTCATTGAATATCTTATCCTGTCATCGTGCCTATCCATTGGCATTGATGGACTGTCTTCATTGCATTGCCTTCATAAGCTGACCTTGCTTGACCTGTCTTATACATTTTTGGTCAACTTGAAGCCTGTTTTTGACAGTTGCCCGCAGTTGAAGGTAAGCTTGACTGTGTTCCTGTTTGGAATGCTTATGTTGCAGATTTTGGAATACGGTACATTAAGATGGAACCTTGTTTTAGCTGTTGTTATTCTATGCAAATATATAATGCAGCATAACTGCATAATGTTTATTCATATGTACATGTATGCAATGCTATTAAATGTTTTAGTATAGTTTTTCATTTTAAATATGATCTGGAAAAACAGAAAATGACTAAGATCTTAATATTGTTGATTGAATTAGCTTTGGGAGTTCACTTTATTAGCATCTGTTTCTTATACGAGGTTTTTTATTACATGTGATTAATTGAAAAGGAGTAATTTTGGAATTTGAATGATAAGATATAATAACGGATTTGTTCATACAAAATGGAGTGTAGTGATGTACTCTGTTGTAATGGTATCTGTTTCTCCTTTGGCAGGTATTAAAACTTTCAGCTTGCAAGTACCTCAGTGACTCATCATTAGATGCCCTCTACAGAGAGGGTGCTCTTCCATTACTTGTTGAGCTAGATCTGTCCTATTCATCCATTGGACAGAATGCGATAGAAGATCTTCTTGCTTGTTGTACTAATTTGGTTAATGTGAATTTGAACGGATGTACAAACTTTCAAGAATTGGTGTGTGGGTCAGATGATAGCAGTTCTGTGGATATGCCAGTTGACTTTTGTCCACCTAGTTCTTCACCAATCAAGAGTGAAGAGATCAGTGAGCGATCTGGTCGCCTGCTTGAAGTTCTCAGTTGTACTGGGTGCCCTAATATTAAGAAAGTTGTTATTCCTTCAATAGCAAACTTTCTACATCTGTCCAAAATTAATCTTAATCTTTCGACCAACTTGAAGGAAGTGGATTTAACATGCTCCAACCTTTTCATGTTAAACTTGAGGTAACATCAATGTGCATTTTCCAGTGTTATGCAGTATTGGTTTTGTATTTATGACGATTTGGTGAATTTCATATCTAGAGTTTCGGGCATTCCTACTAGCAGATATAGCATGTTTAAAATCATGTATGTAGTCCACATGAATGAAGTCAAACAAACCAGCAAAAATGCAACGTCACATTTTTTCGAGATGTCAAGGATCAAAATAGACAATCACTCAATCCATCTTGTTTATCATGTGCCAATAGTACCACTTGTGTTTTTTGAATATTGTATCAAAGATGAATTTGAAATTGAAATTTTTTAGGTTAATGTGTACTATGCACGTCTCTTTTTTAATTTGTTTTTAAAAACATTGCAACATTTTCAAGACTCTTTTTTTTGTTGTTGCTAATGGGATGCCAGAACTCCCTGGTAACCAATGAATTTCTCTTACAACAGTTATTTCTTTCTTTCAGCAACTGTAGCTCACTGGAGGTGCTGAAGCTTGATTGTCCAAGATTGACCAACCTCCAACTTCTGGTACTTTTTTTTCAAGCAACATTCTGTTTTGATGTTTTTGACCAGCAATGACTAGTTCTTGCACAAGATGAATGATTCAATGCTGTTTGTGTTCTCACGTTTATAGTGTTAATTTAATCGCAACAAATGAGTTAGGTTTAGCCCTTGGTTTGTCTCTCTTGGCTTTTTTAATCGACAAATTTCACAAAATGTTGGGCATGTAGTTTCAACTTTTGCTGAGTATATGTAGTGTGCTATTTTATCTTCTACTGTTTCATCTACCTGATTGATGCAATCTCACTTTTTCATAGGCATGCACCATGTTGCAAGAGGAGGAATTAGAATCTGCAATATCCCTTTGTAGTGCGTTGGAGATCCTTAATGTGCATTCTTGTCCAAAGGTAAGTTTAACATATTTTGTGCAGAAGTCCAATCCTGTGTGCTGTGTTTTATGTTGGTCTTCTAAGCAAAGCTTTTTGCACACAGATCAATGCTCTGGATTTTGGCAGACTCCGTTTGGTTTGTCCCAGTCTGAAGCGCATCCAGAGCAGCCTCATCTCATAATACAGAGGCTGCTACCATATAAAGGAGTGCAATTCATGCAATAAACCTCTGTTCAGATTTTGAAGAAAAAAGCAAGTCAGGAAAAGCTCTCCTTGGTGCTCTTGTACATAGTACCCAAGCATTGCTGGTATATTGCATGGCATGGTATATTAGGAGCCAGGGGCGATGTGATCCTATTTCTTCAGTCCATTCATGGTGCTGTAATAAGTATTTTTGCAAATCTGTTTTGTTGTCGGAGATAACAAAATATCTGTTCATGTTTGTTTGTCTTTATTCCTTGGAAGTGTACCGATGTAGCTATCAGATCCGTATGCTGGTTTATATATACATCAATAATCATCTTGTTTGGATCTAGAATTTTGCAATCGCTTTGCTATTGTGCTATGGGGTGTAGCTTTGTACAGCTATTTTTAATTGTTCGCAGATCGAACTGCTGTGGCCATGCAAGGGAGATGAAGCACGCACAAGCTTGGGGGTGGGGGTGGGGGGGTGTTTGGGGGGGGGGGTGTGGGGGCGGCGTGAGGAGATCACACATTGGTCCCGTTCGGTTGGGCTGATAAGCTGGCTGAAAAACACTGTTGGTTGATTTGTTGTAAGAGAAAAATACTGTTCTGGCTAAAAAAACAAACTGAAAAAGACAGATTATAAGTCGGGTGAACAGGCTTAATTGTATTATTCAAAGATAGCTCAACTGAAGCGTGAGCTACGGCAATGTTTGGGCTATCTGTATCCACCACTCTCTAAACACACCTCTAAAGGAATATTCTGTCCTAGTCATTTAGGATTCTCACCTCTATACCAATTCCTTCCGCATCCATATTTATTCTATATCATACTCTATATCAAAAACCATTTCATATCCTCCTTCCTCTCTCTTTCTCTCTCCTCTTTTACAGGCGCACACAGGCAAACTCTAATGGTGGCGCGTTTATCGTTTTATTTACCGTTCAGTCTCCTTTACCGAATGCCGGTGCGGACAGCCTTACACGGCTAGGGAGGTCATCCGTCCATACTTCACCTGGCCCGGATCCCGTACTCTAGCTATGTGAGCAGCCTCGTGCGCAGACGACTAGACGAGTAACATGAACGGAAAAGATTAAAACGCTTAAAAGCCGAAAGATCCGGGCTTAAAAGCCGAAAGATTAAAACGCAAAAGAAGAAGCTGACGTATAGCTTTGAAAATCGTTCTGCCGGGGCCGAGATCTCTAGAACATGTTCTGATGGCTTCCTCCAATTGTGCTGAATCCGTCTCCAGCTCAATACGATACTGTATTGGTCAGCAAGCTCCAGCGCCTTGAGGCATGCTGTTGCTTCAACCATTAGAGCATCATGCGCCTGTCCCATATTGCCAGCTCCAGCCGATGCAACTCCTCCAGATTCATCACAAACAATGAACCCCCATGCACCTTCAACCATTAGAGCGTCATGCGCCTGTCCCATATTGCTTAGCTAGAGTTTTGAGGGGCTTGTTTCATGCTTTGCTAGTGGATGCAGATCCTTATTACCTTGAGCGGAAATACGTGGGCACCGGACTTCGAACCCGGGTGGTTGTGTACGCGCCTCGCGTTGCTGGCCAAACGAGCGGCTCACTCGTTCCCATATCCTTATTACCTGTTGTGTATTTTGCATTGCAAGTTCGCATTTGACGCCATGTTCTGTGAAGTGGACTTACATGCTACCTTGTTGATAGACGAATAGTTGTGGCATACCTTTGCACATGATCATCGCTCATCCCAAGTTCTCTGGTCCATCTTGTGGCTTGGTTATTAGTAGTAAGCTTTTAGTGTCGACGTGGTGTCTAGATTATAGTTTATATGTGCTTGTGGCTTATTATGAATAGATTTGCATTGGTTCCTCTAACATGAAAGCCTGTTAACGGAGTCTATATACATGTGAAGGTGGGGTTGTGAGGGACATGCATTGGTTTGATCATCCAAAATCCAGGCTACCACCTCCACTTACTCTCCCTATGAAACCCAAGATAGGCACACGTGATATCGCACTGGCACATATGGAGATGGCGACGGGTTGGGTTTTGCCAACCCAAACCTATGCTCGCAAATATAAAGGGGGTGTTTGGCATGGCTCCTCTTGAGGGGCTCCTCCAGATGAGTCAAAGCCATTTTGGAGGAGCCACTCGTCCAAAATGGCTCCGGCTCCGGCTCCTCTGCTTTTTACTGAAAAACAGATCCTCTAGAAAAACGTTTGGCAAGGCTCCTCCGCAGGAGCCGGAGCCGGTGAGGAGCCCTGCCAAACAGGCCCAAAATCTGTCCATTAAAAAACTCATGGCTCGTCACGTGTTTAATTTTGTGTCTAAACCCATGCGCACTCGGATCACGCGGACCCAACTAGTTGTCCATGCCCGCAAGAGTAGGCACACCATGTCACTGCTAGTCAACTGATAGTAGTGTAGTATATATTTAGAATTGCCATATATATACTCATGTATGCATACTGCATAGAGCAATGAAAGATAACATAAATGTGAAACATATTTGACCAACCATACAATAGCCAAACACCATAGTTCATATATCATTGACATACATATATCAACCAGTTGGGGATCCACCCTCTTTGATGCGGTGCTATGTGCAAGCTCGAGCACAATCTAGATGCCTATCACTGCCATCGTGTGGTGGTTGGGGAAGGGGGAAGGAGTGAGCCAGTTTTAGGTTTTGGATGCGTAAACCATATCATATAGTCGCTAAATAGACTAGCTTAGTTAAGAAAGGGTGTTCTAGACTGATATGTGCTTCTCTGCTATGATGGACTGAGTTTAAAAAATCCATGGGTTTGCGGGTTTAGGTAGTGCACCCCTAGATCCACTCCCATAAATCCGTTGGGTCTGTCTTTTTGCCCGTTAATAAACCCATGGGTAGAGAAATTGACCCGTACCCTTATCTTAATAGGGCAAAACCCGTCGGCATTCGAGTACCTGTAGTCATCTCTAGGTGCACGACATTCTCATCCTGTACATATGAATACCGTGAAGGTGATGCTGCTATTGTTGTGGTGTTCATCCATGACAACCATGATATTGCTATCTTAATTTAACGACGGTTGACTACTTCCTCCGTATCGACTAGAATGATGTTGGATTAGGCTATTCCAACTCTTTTTCCATTACACTCTATGTTATTGGTAATGATCTATTGTCTCTTACTAGCATGATTTCCTAGTTGAACTTGATTGAAATACCAATGAACTCTCTTTTGCATATTTCATTCTCACATTGCGAAATCCCTCCCGATCTTTCAATCAGTGGAATCGAGTGGAAATCTCTGCTTCCTCACTCCCATTAGGAAAACCTTGGGGTCAAGCTGCATGAAGAAGAAAGATGATATGGTGACAGCAGTGCTAGAAGTACAACTTCCAGAATTGCGTGTCAACGAGGATCCCTTCGAAAGAATTGAACGAGGAGCCGTATGAGGTGAAAATCTCATGTACGATTCTGTAGAGGGACAGTAAGGATGAATTGATTATAACCCTAATGGAATTGAGTATAGTCTGCACTATTAAACTAGGCTAGATGGTTGGTTTAGTGTTTTTATTATCTTATGAGTAGGCTTTTCCTTTGAAAAAGGGGAGACGAGGCCCCTCCTTGTTGAAGGTTCAAGGGAGGGGCAGGGGGAAGAAGAGAGGAATGAGGGCTTCTTTCATAGCCTGTGCTGAAGCTTTATGCTCGCTAAAAAACAATTGTTTTCTATACAGCTATGCAGTCTTTCTAGAATGTCAGGAAGGGTGCTTAAAGCTACCTTAAAATGGAATTCCTGTAAAAAATCATACCATGCCATTCAAACAACATGAAACCGGCTCATTAAGACCTTCCTTCCATGACATACACACTTCTTGAAACCCAATACATATCAAGAAATGAGCTAAGGAGAGAGAAGTCGAGATATCCCGATAGGCTGGCTAGGGAATAAAGACAAGGAAGTGGTTGCGTAGAGGAGTTACCCCTGACGTCCACATTAGCTTCCCTGAATATTCCACTCCATATCGAATTAGGGCTCTTTCCCATCTATAAAGCTTAGTTAGCACTTATCTATTGTAATGAAACCACACAAAATTGGTTAGTATTTTTGGTTTTGACCAGGGAACCAACCCAATCCATTCGCCGTAGGAAAAGAGAGGAAAAATAGGGCAAATAAACAGAAGCAAATGAACGGACGACCAATCGACTACAAGAAGAAATGAGAACTGTTTTTATAAAGAAATGAGAACTGTTTTTATATTTTGAACTCCAAAGTCAAAGAATGGTTTTTAACCGCCGCCTCTTTGAATCAAAAGGGTCTTCTTCAACACAAGCAATGGAGTCAATAGCAAGCTTTCTTCCCACCCTCTCTATAAATGCAACAGAGTCCTACCACGTTAAGGTCAAGCACCCTACTTACTTGTTGACATGTGAATTCTGTGCTACCATAGTTTACCCATTCCAACAATAATAAATCTAACCAAGAAACAGATCTTATATCAAATGTGCGTACAATCATCATCGAAAGTTGAAAACTTCTTCTTTATGTCATACAGAAGATTTGTTTAGGGAACTTTGAATGAGAGTTTCACTCTCATTTAATAGGTTGCCATCAACAAATTTGATGGCATGAAAATAATTAAATAAGGGACAGAAAGTGCTTCTCATTTCATTATTGGATAACTTTCCAATCCCTCTTAATTTCTGGCAACAAAATCTCTATCTCTTCTACAACTAAAAAGCATCAAATGTGCAAAAGGACCTGTAGATAGTGGTTACAAGAGCCTTCGTAGCGAATATTCTATGATTTAATGGCGTTATGCTTTCAGCAGTAGGTGGCGTTCCTGTTGACAACGAGGCGTCTTTCGTGACTTCATCAATCTTGAGGATTTGCCGCTCAGTCTTTGAAGATGCTCATAGGTCATAGGGTGAGTATGCGTGCGTTGTGAATGTCTGTGTTGTACTGTATGATTTAAAAAGTGTCAAATGTCAACATCTAGCCAGTAAGATGAAGCAGCACGCGGCCCAAGCAATGTCCGGTGATTTTTCTCTCCTCACGGCACGGGTTTTCCAATTTTGTCTCAATGGTTCTTTTTTATTGGTAATGCTGCGGTGCAGGCGTCCGGACGGATGGACGCTGCCTCCAAGAAAAATCTCCCACTCTACCTCGTGTGCTCGCCGCAAGCTCTGCTCCCCATCCGCTGCCGCCAACGGTGACCACCTCTACTTCCTCCGCCCGGGACCCTTGCCCGCCTCCGTGATGCCAGGCTTCGCCGCTAGAGTCGCGCTTCCCGCCCACCCCTGCCCTCATCGCTAGCGCTGGTATCAGTATCCTCCTCATCACCTCCTCCTGTGGCTAGAGATGGCGAGGGCATTGCGGCCGTGCCGTACTTTGTGCCCGCCTTGAGGCTCTTCGCGCCTTAGTGCCCCAATGGAAGAAGCTTGAGGCGGCCAAGTCTATGGTGCTCCTCGCTCCGCCGCCTCCCAACACGATCTGCCCATTGTCGCCCACTAGAGTGTCACGCCTGACATGTTGTAAGCATATGTTTCAAGTGTTTCAGAGGTATGTTTGTAAGTGTTTCATATGAATGTTGCAAAAGTATATCAAAATATTGCATTTGTTGCAATGTTTCAGAGGTATGTTGCAAATGTTTCATCTATTTTTTCAGACGTAAGTTGCTAGTATGTTTATCTGGATGTTGCATATATTTCACACATATATTGCAAGTGTTTCATCTGGATATGCATATGCTTGCAATGACTTTCAAGTGTTTTTTAGTTGTTTTGAAAGTGTGTTTGATCGAAATGTTGCAAAAATAGATCGGGTGTTGCACACGTTGCAATACGCCTGAGAAGCGGAGGGGGCGTGAGCGGCCCCCCGCACGGTCTGGTGGTGTGGGCCCTGTGGAGGCGCGTGATATGCTTGTGCGGGTGGGGCGTGCTGGCGTGAGCACGGGCGTGAAGTGCACGCACATGCGCGGGACACAGAGTGCAGACATGGGCATCCGTCCATATATCCGGACACTAGCACTACTGTTTTTTTTTCACAATCACCACGCATGCATAGTCCTGCACCCGTAACCGGAAATCACATTCACGTCCTCTCGCAATTTACGGTAAAATAGGAAACCACAAAATAGCAATTGATGATAAAATAGGAAAAATGCAAAATAGGACATCTAGAATTGTTCAGTCTTTGTTGATTCCACGGTTGTCCTGCCAATCTCCTTGTCGAAGGCAACTCCGCTCCGGTTTCCTCGATGGAGTGAAATTTACAGAAAGAAAATATGGAAAGAGAAAAAAAAATACGGAAAGAGAACTTATAGAAATAAGAACACAATTGTGGTTTTCATTTCAACGAGTTTCCCCTAATCGCGATGGCATGTCCTCGTCTACGGCTGTTTCCATCAGGGTTTTTTTTACCGGTCGGTTTACCGAGGTTTACCGCGGTTACCGGGCTAACCGGGCCGGACCGGTTCCGGTCCCGTCCGGTTAGGTATTCCCCAAATTCAAATTTAAAATTTGAAAAAAAATGCCGAAAAAATTCCTAAAAATAGTTCATGATTTATAGAAGCCAATGGTGTAAAAATTTTTCAAATTCGAGTTTGTTTAGTATTTATTTATACGTATAGAAGTTAAAAAAAAAGAAAAAGAAAAATTCCGGTCCCGGCCCGTTAAGGCCCATTAGGCCGCCACGGGCACAAAACGCGGTAACCGCTACAAACCGCTCGGTAAGCCGGGCACAAACCGCTACAAACCGCCACAAACCGCCACGGGCAAAGAAAAAAGAAAATTCCAAACGGTTTGTAGCGGTTACCTCTCAAACCGAGCGGTAACCGCTCAAACCGCCCGGTAAACCGGTCGCAAACCGAACCAAAGGCGCGTTTGAATTCAAATTCAAATTCAATCGGTTACCGACCGGTTACCGGCAAACCGGACCGGTAAACCGGAACCGGAGGCCGGCGGTTTGAGGTGTCCGGTCGGTAAAAAAAAACCCGGTTTCCATTGTGGAGCTCACATGGCAGTTTAGCTGCCATCCTTGCACAAAAGCCTATATTACGCTGACAGTCTCCAATGGGAGCGCCGAACGTCCGCGTGGGCGACCGACAAGAAGTGGCAACTGACAAGAACTATGGTGTGTCGTTAGTGCGCAAGTTGCTCTTCACGCCGTTCTGCCCCGTCCTCACCAACCTACACGAGGTCTTTCTCGGCATCAAGCTTGTGTTGTGATCTTCTCCATCGTGTCTCTCGCCGTCGCCGACCTAAGTGACGATCTCAAATCCTGGGCCTGGCTGCTTAATGCCAGCGGCCAGCGGATGGCTGCGTAAGGCCAACATCCAGCATGATTAGGATCGGCCGGCTAGCTGGCTTGCGGCACAGGGCGCACGGCTGTAGCCCACTGCCCGGCCAGCCAGCGGCCGGATGCGTAAGTGGCCAGCATGAGCAGCATCGGCCGGATGGCTTGCAGCAGAGGGCGCACGGCTGCAGCCCACGGCCAGGCCTGCGACCCTACTGAGGTTGGCAATACACTTTTTTTTTTGAAAATTGCTGGCAGGATTATGCCAGGCAAATATATTGACAGAGGGTGTGTTTAGTTGACGAAAAGTGGGTGAAAAATTACTTTTGATTTTTATTTGACAAATATTATCCAACCATAAAGTAACTAGGCTCAAAAGATTCGTCTCGCAAAAACCAGATAAACTTAGCAGTTAGTTATTTTTTTACCTATATTTAATACTCTATATATACGTCTAAATATTTGATGTGATGGATGGAAGAGGAAATATTTTGGGTTTGCATGGGAAGTGAACGGGGCCAGAGAAGAGGAGTTGGCAATGCACTTCAATTCTAATATAAATTTCGGCCAATTTGGCAAAAGAAAGAAAAAAATTCTATGTTTTCGCAATTGAAACCTGTGATCTTAGTAGAATATATGTTACTTTCCCGAATATGGATATTAAAGTGGACGGTGTCTGGCTATGTACTGTATAAGATTGTTTCAACTATGAATGAAATATTATTTATTGACGTGGTATACTTGGAAACAATTGCAATAAAATGGAACTATCAATTGAGACTGACCTTATTATATAGACTAGGAAATATGCTCATGCATTGCAACGGGAGATATAAGTTGTATATACATTTGAAGCTTTTCATGTTATAAACCTATATAAATGGCAAGAGGAAATGTGGAGTAAGCCAGGAGACATGGATGGAGGATACCATCATTTGGGTGATAATAAGGGCTGAAAAAATCTAGAGAATAAAAAGATAACATTAACAACGGAAGGTGCACATTATATAGACTCTGGTGCAGATGTTGGGGGGGGGGTCTTCAATTTTATTTTATTTTTGAAAATAATGAAATTGAACTGCTTCTCAATATAACACACAAGAAGATTAACTTAATAGTGGTCTACCAATTTTCATTTGGCCAATCTGTGGAATATCCAATTAAGCAAAAGGTGACACTATCTCTACATCTGTAAAGGCTTTTTCCAATGTTTCTCTAGAGGCTCCTTCTGCAGTAGACTACTCCCCTACCTCTAAATAGCCAGCAGGAAGTATTATTGCAACCTTGATTAAAATGGAAAACTGCAGTACATGATTGCTATGTTCGGCAATAAACTTGACATTTACTCGTGGTCTGCAAGATTGAAAAAATTTGACAAAAAGAACTTGGAAAACATGGTACGCAATCATTGGTACTGCATCAAAAGATAAGAAAACCAGAACCCTATCAGCTAGAGAGTTTGTCGAAACAGAAGAACCATTCCTAAGACAAAGAAGAAAAGAAAAACAATGTAATAAAAACATATATTATAAATCATGGTTGCGTATTCTGAATAGGTGAGGCAAGGAGTTATTTGGTTAACACACTCTGCAAATCTGCATTTGTTGTACATAGTTCAAAACTTGTTGCACTAAGAATATCAAAACATACTGAAGCTAAGCCATGCCATGCATTGACTCTTATAGAGCAAAATCAAACTGGATTCTAATTGCCATGAAGTACCTCACAAAAATGCACTTTGTCTGAACCAAATGTCTTCTCGCTGCTGCAGCGAGTTAATCCACGGGGTTTTCTCATTTTCTGACATCATGGCCTTGTCTTAACATCCATAGTCTAATGGAAGTTTCTGTGCTATGCATTCAGGCCATTGGATTTCACTTTTTCTTTTTGGCATAAAACAGGTCAGTATAAAAATGAAATGTTGTTTCAATGGTAAGCATATATTGCTTTAGCTCCCAAGCTTTCCTTTGTTGAGTTTCTTGTGAGTGGATATGGTGATGCAAGGGGAATTTCGAATTATAATGAATCTATGAGTGGTTGGTTGTGTAGAAACACCATGGTCACCGAAACAGGTACTAATTAATTTTAGCTGAATAAATTGCTCAATTAAATCTATTTGGCTAGAGGGGTACACGGTGCCTGACATCATTTCAATCTTTCAAAAAACTGCATATCAATTTTCTCAATAAGAGTTTTAGATGTTAAAAGTATTTCCTTCTATTATAATAGTGAGGTTTTAGATATTAAAAATATTTGGTTGTATTATATTTTGATAGTTTTCTCATTACTGTTAGGATAGAGATAATTATAAGAAAAATGGAAAAAGTTATGTGCAAAACTTTTCCCAGTTGGAAATGTACAGTTTTCAAAGATTTTGCCTCATCTTTTAAATTATTTCAGATACCTAATTTTTTTGTACAACTTTGGTATTATTTGGGTAGAAGTTTTAGTTACCCAAGTAATGGTCTACTCAGATCCTAAGTTTCCAACAATGGTTAAATATTGCTAATTTGCTATCCTTTTAACAAATCCTTCATGGGGGTTAAGCACTTGCTCTTGCCTCCTCAGCAGCTTAAGGAGCCTCTTGCCTGCTCCAGCAGTTTAAGGAGCCTAAGAACTGACTGGTGCTTTAAAATAAGACACATCATTACAAAGCCTGCTATCTAGCTGTAAGCTTCTTATGGCTATCAATCTCAGGTGTTCCGTGAGGTGTGGTGGCAAAGCCAAATTGGCCGGAGAGATAACTTGCAGTGTTTCGCTATAATTCATTTCAGTGGTCTTCAATGCTACGATGATCAGATTAGTCAACCATTTTACAAACTTCAGCAAGTGTATCTATGAGAAAAATGTAATCCATTTTAATGCCTAAAGATATAGTATTTTGTGAATCAAGTTGTGTAAATTTGGGTGACCTATGGGAAGAATAAGTGTTGTGAGTAGCCGGATGGTACACATGGTATACAGTTTATTATTTATACGAACGGAGAGCTTGGCAATGATTATTTTAAATCATACTAAGTTTGAGTGTTTGTTTTTACTTGATCCTGTGTACTACATTTAGAGATTATATCCCGAGTTCATGCTATATATGAAAACTCTTTTGGCATGAATCTTATCCAGAGTTCATGCATTAATCTATCATGAATCTCTTTTGGCATGAATGAATCTTAATCTATCTCATTATTTACTTCATTTTTTAAAAAATATTGTTCTTTTGTTATTATTGTAGTGTTAGCATGGGCATGTTACTAGTAACACAAAGGGACTGGCGGTTGTTTCTTGCTTGACGAATTTGATTTGGTTGATCGACGACAAAGACAAACAAAGCTTGTGTAGCTTACAACACGTTACATGTCGGCAGCAATACGCGTGGCATCTCAGGCTGCTCATGCCCATCTCCCCACCCTCGTGGAGGTGAGAGAGCCCATGGGTGGCGCGGCGACAGCGTTGCTCCTATTCACGGTGCTGGGGTTGATCATGTGCCTCGCGAATTGGAGCAAAGACGACAACTGCCCTACGCGCGCCACTTTGGAAGATTCCAAGCAGTGGAGGGGTTGGTGGTAGTCACGAAGTAAAAGTCAGGGGCTGGAGAGGATTCGCATGCATATTAGCATATAAGTCAAGTAGCGGATCGCATGGTTGGTATTAAGGCTGGACGAAAAACTCGAAGCTCGTTAGCTCGCTCGGCTCGTGGCTGGCTCGGCTCGGCTCGTTATGATAACGAGCCGAGCCGAGCCAGGATTTTAGCTCGTTAGCTATAACGAGCCAACTTGAGCTGGCTCGTGAGCTGCTCGCGAGCCAAATGAGTCGTAGTTTTAGGGAAAAAGTCATCATAACTTATATTAGTTTTGTATTTGTCGGTGTTCGGACCCCGGGGGGTCCTAGACCGACGAGTAAATGCTACGTGTCTCTTTCCTGGATGGTGATGCAAGGAGAACACACGGGGGTTTATCCTGGTTCGGGCAAAAGAAGGCCCTACGTCCAGCGGGGGAGGGGAGATTTTGTATTTCCTTGCACCGAGGTGCTTGCGTAGGGGTTACAAGCTTGCGAGAGAGGGCGGTGAGCCCAGGTCTCAAAGAGGAGAAAAAGGAAGTACAAGATGATTGCTTGAGATGTTGATCGCTATCTTGTGTATGGCTTGTCGTCCGTTGTCTTCTCCAGAGCCCTGGCCTACCCTTTTATAGGACGAGAGGAGGCCAGGGCAACGGATGCCTTGAGATAATGTTTTGTCGATCACTGTTGAGGCGGCTGTAGCGACGTGCCCTAGAAATGGGAGGCCATCCCTGGACACCATGGTGTTGCAGAGGACGAGACGCCGAAGTGACCCGGAGCGCCATGCCATGCCGTCCTCCCTTCCCTGTTGAGTCGTGCCGGGCGTCGAGGCCGGGTCGAGGGCGAACGGATAAGTCCGAATCCCTGGAATCGTGGCGTACGAACTTTGTCGTATTCTCCCTCGAGGGTTACTAGTGTCGCACAGTGCACGGTAAGGTGGGTACAGTGACAGTTTTCACCTCCCATCACGGAATGGGCGGTAAAACAGTGACGACTGATACTGGCATTGTTCCCACGTCGACCACGCACGCAGCCATGCTGGTAGGTGGTAGTAGGTAATCGCATTAAATGCTAAGGCTTTTGTCCTGGGGTAGGTAGAGAGAGGGGGTCGAGCGCCTCGACCCGGGCTCACGCGAGTCGGAGTGCGGTCGAGGCGTTTTGTCGTGCGGGACGGGGTGCGGTCGAGGCCTCCCGTCGAGGGGGCCTCGCACGAGTCGGAGATGGGATGCGGTCGAGGCATTCCGGCGAGCCGGCCTCGCGCGAGACGGATCTTTCGTGCGGTTTGAGGTGGGTTGCGTTCTGCCGTGATTTAGTCGCTTTTGTTTTTATTATCGTTGAATGTGGGTACCCCTATACTACTGGTACCGACAGTAGCCCCCGAGCCTTTAGGTGAGTGTGTGATCACTCTCCTAGAGGCTTTTCGCTGATGAACTGGAATTGTGACATCGTCGACTTCTCTGGTGGGGGCGCGCGAGCGCACCCGCCGGGTGTAGCCCCCGAGGCCTCGGTGGAGTGTTTGAGAAAACTCCTCCGAGGTCTTTTTATGTTTTATTAAGGAGTAGTTGCTGCGGTCGAGCCCCCGAGCCTCGCGCGCACGGGGTCGATCGGGGTCCCTGCCGTCTTTTGTTGCGCGACCCTCACGCTCCTCCTACGGAGAGGAGGAGGAGGGGTGGGGAACGCCGTACTACCCCGTTTGGGCGAGTCCCGACGATCTCCGGTGAGCTGCTAGCGGGGAGATTCGAGTGAGAGTTCGTGCTCCAGTCGTTAGGAGTCGGCTTGTGGCCCGGAGGCGCTCTTCAAGGATGCCAAGGAGTGGTCGCGTGGATGTCGGTTCCCTGTGACAGGATCCGAGGGCTCGGTGCCTCCCCCGAGGGGATTCCTACATTGACCTCCTCCTTTGGCCTCGAATACGTCTTGGGGTGCCTCGAGAGCGTGGCTCGATCCCTGGCCATGTATGGGCGCACCCCTGGACGTCCCTAACTCTGTTGCTCGAGGGTGGCTGTCGAACCCGGGTCGAGGGCCAGCCTCCGTTCCCTCGAGACTTATAGTGGGCTCGGCGCCCGTTATAGGTATCTGGGAATATCCGTCCGCGGATCCCGCCCCGCCCGTTAGCCAGGCGCGCCTTTTTAGGGCGAGATCGGCGCGGTAGTGGGCGATGTGGCGTTCGGTTACGGCGTGGGGGACGGCCACGTGCCCGGTTCCTGTAAGACGTGGGGGACGGTTAGGTGAGCGCATTTAATGTGGGAAACTGTTCCTACCTTTTCGCGCGGCCGTTGGGCTTCCTCTAGGCATATAAAGGCAAGACCTAGGGGTCTGCGTTCCCCACCGGTTCCTTGCGCCCTTGCCATCCCTTAGCCTCAGAAAACCCTTGCCCTCCTGCGTTCTTCGCCTACACCGCCGCCGCCACCTCCTCCTTCGCTCACACCCTTCCCGATAGCGTCGATGGCCGGAAAGAGTCAGATTCTCCCCGCCGACGACTGGGCTGCTTCCTCGGTGACGGAGAGGAAGTTGGAAGAGTTGGTCGAGGACGGGCTGCTGCGGCCGAGGACAAACCAGTCGCGGCCGAAGTGGATCGCGCCGCCGCCAGCCCACCGGGAGCCGGCGCCCCCTGAAGGGTATGTGGTGAGCTTCGTCTGCTTCCACGAGCGGGGATTCGGCGTTCCCGCATCCGTCTTCATGCGCGCGCTCCTCCACTACTACCGGGTGGAGCTCCATCACCTCGCCCCTAATGCCGTCGCACAGGCCGCCATCTTTGCGGCGGTCTGTGAGGGCTACCTCGGGGTGGAGCCGCAGTGGAACCTGTGGCTTCACCTCTTCAAGGGCGAACTCTTCGCCAAGAGAGCGGGGGAGAAGGGAGTCTTGTGCGCGGCGCGAGCAGGGAGCTGCGTCCTGCAGTTGAGGTCGAGCCGGGCGGACCAGTATATCCCGGCTCGGCTCATCTCCTCGAACAGCGGGTGGCACGAGGGCTGGTTCTACCTCCGCAACGACGACAACCAGCTGCCAAAGTACACTGGCCGTGTGCTGACCGCCCGGGAGGACCGCTGGACATATGGAGTGCCGGAGGTCGAGAAGCCACGCCTGGACCCGCTGCTGGCGGCGCTGCAGTAGCTTCGCCTTCGAGGCTTGACGGCAGCGGTGGTGGCAACAGCGTTCCACCGCCGCAGAGTAATGCCGCTGTGCCGGCGTCGCCTGCGTCTCGACCAAATGACTCCGGAGGCGTCTCTGGAGGGGAGCCGGATGTCACACGAGTCCCTCTCCCTCGAAGAGGTGCTCCGCCGAGCTCGTCGGATGGTCGGGACCTTCAAGACGGAGGAGGTCGACCGCGTCCCCATGAGGCCCACCAAGGGGTTTGAGCCCGTGGTAAGTACCTTCAAGTTGATACGCTTGTTTGGTTTTGTTCGTTTTTTGGATTCCCCTAATCTAGTCGAGGCCGGCGCGCAGGACTTGTCGGCGCTGCGGGAGACGCGACCGCCGGTCCCAGAGGACCGCCCTGCCCGGGAGGCTCGACGGCTGCATGCCTCGAAGCAGAAGAAGATCAAGGAGTCGACCAAGAAGCGGGCAGCTCGCAAGGCCAGGGAGGCGGAGGCGCGGAAGAAGCTCCGGCGTCAGCAAGCCCTCGATGGAGTTCCTCTGGCGCCGTCGCCTTCCGAGACAATCTCGGGAGAGGACGATGACAGCAGCGGCGAGGACGACGACGCCCTGTCGCGGTATGAAGCTGCGACCGGGCTGGGGGACCTCCCCGATATCCGCCCCCTGCTGGAGCCCATCGCGGGGTCGTCCTCCTCGGTCATCGTGGTCGAGGAGACCGAGGAAGAGGAAGAGGAGAAGGAGAAGAAGAAGAAGAAGAAGAAGGAAGAAGTGGGCCCCTCGACGGGAGGGGCCGCTTTGCCCCGGACCCGGCAAGAGGGGTCGACGGGGATGCCCGTTCCGGCTCAGGCCCCGCAAACCCGGGCGGGGGCCGGGACGGTGGTGCCGGCGTCGTCATCGGCGGCGCCATCGGCAGGCGTGAGAACCCGAGGCCAGCTGGCCTCGGAGGCGCAGAAGGTGCAAGGCGCCGCACCGGCGAGGGCCCCACGGAGTGCCAGGCCTGCTGGCGGGGCCGCCGCGAGACCGCCGCCCGCCGCCTCTGGAAGCTCGGACCGCGCGGGGTCGAGGCCCCTGGTGCCAATTTCTGGGTGAGTATTCGCGCTTGGAGGCTTCGGCTATCTCCGGATCCGTCGGCTAATCTTGCTTTTTATTTCACAGGTTGAAGCGGAAGGCGGAGCTCATGGGGCCTACCCCAGTGAAGTCGCTGCGGGCGAGCGCCTCCGTTCTCAACCGGACGGCGGAACAAGACGCGGCCTGGGTTCGCCAGGTCGAGGCCGCAAAGGGGCGTCTCCGACAACAGCAGGAGGCGGCAGCTGCTTCAGGGGTCGCGGGCCCTGATGCCGCCGCGGAACAGTCCGACCCTGCGAGGGCGGTGGCGCCCGGTTTGGTCGGGGCGGAGCCTAGGCCGTTGCCGACGGACGAGGCCACCCTCGAGGCCGTGACGGGTGAAGCACCCACCAGCGGCGTGGAGTGGGCGGGCGCCGATGTGACCATGGAGGAGGTCGCGTCGGCGCCGGGACCGGAGGTGGCACCGACGAGGGGACCGTTGCCGCAGCAAGACCTGTCGGTGCGGCCGGTGGGCACGGTGGAGAGCGGGGCCGTCGAGCTCCCCACCGGGGCTCCAGAAGAAAGGGCGTCAGAGGTCGAGGCGCCGGCTCCGGGAGCGCCGGCGGTTGAGGTGCCGGCTCCTGAGCCTCCGACGGTCGAGGCAGCGGCCCCGGCGACGTCGACAGCTGCGGTGCCGGCTCCGGGAGCGCCGGCGACCGAGGGGCCGGCCACCGCAGAAGGGCAGGCGCCCGTGGTTCTTACTCTCGATGACACCCCCTGGACAAAGGGAAACAAGCGATGGGGGTCGAGGGGGCGAGGCCATGGATCAGGCTGGTGCCTCGACGGCCGCTGGGGCCACGGGCGCCGCGGTCGAGGCCGGCCCTTCGGCGGGACCGGGAGACGCCCCGGCCGCGTCGTCATCGTCGTGGCCCGACATCGCCGCGTTGGCAATAGCGCGGGCCGAGGAGGAGATCCCGAGGTGGGGAGGGCCGTCCCTTCAGTTCAGGGACGCTGCGAACCCCGACGCCGAGCCCATCTTCACCCTGAATGACAGGGATGAAGTGCACCGCTGGCAGTACCTCGAGGGCGTCCGCCGGCACCTCGATCGGCTACTCAACGTGGCGTCTGACGCCGTCTCGCGGGGTATACGGGATGCCACCGAGGTACGATTGATCCGTTAGCTTTTTTCGTGGCTCTTAGTGTCTTTTTTCCTTGGTTTCTTTATTTTCTTGGTCTCTTTTGAATCCTGGCCAGGAGCTGAAGGAGTACTCCCGCCGCAAGTCGCTCTTCATCCGGAATGAGAGCGGCGTGTGGGCGGCGCTGTCCCAGCAACGGGCCTTGGTCGAGGAGGCCTAGAAAAGGCTTGCCGATCGGACCGCTGAGATGGCGGAGCTGCGTACCGCCTACTCGACGGTGAAGGAGGAGGCGATACAAGCTTGGGCGGCCGAAGCTGTGATGCGCACCGAGGTGGACAAGGCCCGGGAAGAGGCTGCCCAGGCTCGCAGGGACCTCGAGCCCCTGTCGGCACGGGTGAAGGAGCTCGAGGAGGACGTCTCCCAGGTCAGTCGTCAACGCGACCTCCTCAACGTCCAAATCGGGCAGGTCACGGCCCGTTTCAGCGCGCTGAAGGACGAGATCACGGCGCTGAACGGGGCCGTCCAAGAGAAGGACACGGCACTCCAGACCGCCCGTCAGGAGATCGAGGCGCTTAAGGCGACCATTCGTGATAAGGACGGCGCCCTCCTGGGGCTCGAGCAGACGTGCGGGGGGCTCCGTGACGAGGTCGTGGGTTTGAAGACTCACATCGAGGGTAAGTGTGACTGTTGTAGTCATGATGTCGAGGCATCATGTTAGGAACTAATTTGTCTTGTCGTGTTCCAGAGCTGGAGAGTGAGAACCGGGAGGCCCACTCATCAGCCAACTTCCTGCAGAGCCTCCTCGAAGCCGAGACCCGGAGGACCCAACTACTCGAGGGCACAATCACCACCGTGTGTGATGGTCTAGGGGTCGAGCCCGACGCCGACACCGGAGAGGATGTTCCAGGGAACTCCTTCATCCGTCGGATGGCGGCGCTGGGCCACCTTGCCCGGGAGAAGATTCGGGACAGCCTCCACCACGGCGTAAAGAGGGCGCTGGCCATCGTCCGCTCAGGGTTTATGTTTGACATGGAGCTCGTTGCCGACGGCTTCATCACAGACCCGGAGCGGACGGACGAGGACAATGAAAACGCCTGCCTGGAGCTGATTGAAGCCGCGGAGGGACCTGGGAGTCGTCTGGCCTCGCTCTTTGAACCTGAGGTGGTCCCGCCTGCTGACGATGGAGGCCTGCTAGTTATTTTAAATTTTGGTCGTGGTGGCCTTGGAGGCCCTAAGAACTCGAAACATAAACCACTTTGTGGTTAATTTAGTTTTATTCGAGCTTTTCTTCCCTTTATCGCTTGGATTGTGCTCTCGTGTGATTTACTTAGCACGCAGTTGCGCCCTTTGGCGTAAGGGAGCGAGTGGAGGTACCGTAGCCTCGGAGGCGTAAGTAATCTCACGGCTCAACTGCCCTCGAGCTTCAGGGTGATGTTGCGGCCTTGTATATCGTATGAGAGCCTGATCTGAGCGACAGGGGGTGTGTTCTTTTTCAAAGTTAGGAACCGTTATTTAGATCCTTCTAGCGTGAAGTCGCGCCTCTAAAAGGCGTGAGGGGTGAGCGGAGGTACCGTAGCCTTGGAGGCGTAGGCAATGCTCCTGGCTTGAGAGCCCTTAGGGTGCTTTTGCGGCGCCGTTGATCTAAGAAGCGGTTTTTAAAATTAAAAAAGAGTGTAAGTTTTTTCGGGGACTAGGGGGTTCCCCCCTTGTGTAGCCCCCGAGGGAGGGTCGATTCTGGTAGTGCAGAGTCGATCCTTCCTCTTCGTGAAACGAAAGTTTGAACATCGCTGTATTCTTTATTGATGAAAAAGAAATTACAGAGCCTTGAGGCTTTCTAAGGAAAAAAGCGACGTAGCTGTTCAATGTTCCAAGCGTTGGTGAAGATTTCGCCCTTCTCGTTGGATAGCTTGTAGGTGCCTGGCTTTAGCACATCTGCGATGATGTATGGTCCTTCCCACGGTGGCGTGAGCTTGTGTCGTCCCTTGGTGTTCTGGTTCCGCCGTAGCACCAGGTCGCCGACGTTGAGGTCACGCTTGCGGACGTGTCTGTCGTGGTAGCGTCGGAGACCTTGTTGGTACCTGGCAGAGTGCAACAGAGCCACATCTCGGGCCTCCTCAAGCTGGTCGAGGGCGTCCTCTCTTGCGGCGTCGTTGTTTCTTTCGTTGTAGGCCTTCAACCTTGGGGACCCGTATTCAATATCAGTTGGGAGCACTGCCTCAGAACCGTAGACTAAGAAGAACGGAGTGAACCCCGTGGCTCGACTCGGTGTTGTTCTTAAGCTCCACAGGACCGAGGGCAGCTCGGCAGCCCATCTTTTGCCATGTTTGTTTAGCTTGTCAAAGATTCTGGGTTTCAGGCCTTGTAGGAGCATGCCGTTGGCACGTTCCACTTGGCCATTTGTTTTTGGATGAGCCACGGCTGACCAGAGCACGCGAATGTGATGGCGGTCGCAGAAATCCAAAAACTTTTTACTAGTGAACTGAGTGCCGTTGTCCGTGATGATACAATTGGGGATCCCAAAGCGATGAATGATGTCGGTGAAGAAGAGCACAGCTTGCTCGGACCTGATGCTGGTGATAGGGCGGGCCTCGATCCACTTGGAGAATTTGTCGATGGCAACTAGCAAGTGGGTGAAGCCGCCAGTTGTCCTCTTTAGAGGTCCGACAAGGTCGAGCCCCCAAACGGCAAACGGCCATGTGATGGGGATCGTTTGTAGAGCATGTGCCGGAAGATGGGTCTGTCTCGCATAGTACTGACAGCCTTTACAGGAGTGTACTAGCTTGACGGCGTCAGAGACTGCGGTCGGCCAGTAGAATCCTTGTCGAAAAGCATTTCCGACGATGGTTCGAGGTGCTGCGTGGTGACCGCAAGCCCCCAAGTGCAGATCGCTGAGCAGGTCCCTGCCTTGCTCATTCGTGATACAGCGTTGGAGAATGCCAGTAGGGCTGCGGCGGTACAGCTCCCTACTGTCGTCAATGATCACAAAAGTTTTGGCCCGGCGAGCGATCCGTCGAGCCTCAGGTGGGGGGTCGAGTGACGTCCCTTCGAGCCCCTCGTTTGTTCCGAGGTCGACGGATGGCTGCTGAAGATCTTTTGCGAAAACGTCCGGTGGAACCGTAGTTCGACTGGACGCGATTTTTGCCAGTTCGTCGGCGGCCTCATTATACCTGCGTGCGATGTGGTTGAGCTCGAGGCCGTGAAACTTGTCCTCGAGGCGCCGCACCTCTTGTGAGTAGGCTTCCATTTTGGGGTCACGACAACTCGAGCTCTTCATGACCTGGTCGATCACGAGCTGGGAGTCGCCTCGAACATCAAGGTGCCGGACCCTGAGCTCGATGGCAATTCTCAGCCCCATGACGAGTGCCTCGTACTCAGCGACGTTGTTTGACGCAGGAAAATGAAGCCGGATGACGTAGCGCATGTGAACCCCGAGGGGTGAGATGAAGAGCAAGCCCGCGCCTGCTCCTGTTTTCATCAACGACCCATCGAAGTACATGGTCCAGAGCTCGGCCTGGAGCTGTGCGGGAGGGAGTTGGGTGTCGGTCCATTCAGCCAGAAAATCTGCTAATACATGTGACTTGATAGCCTTGCGCGGTGTATAGGACAGGGTCTCGCCCATGAGTTCGACCGCCCATTTAGCAATCCTACCCGAGGCTTCCCGGTTCCGGGCTATCTCTCCCAAGGGGAAAGAAGAAACCACAGTAACCGGGTGGCCCTCGAAGTAGTGTCGGAGCTTGCGCCGCGTCAGGACGACGGCGTATAGCAGTTTCTGAATTTGTGGGTACCGAACCTTAGTTTCTGAGAGCACCTCGCTGATGAAATAGACCGGCCTCTGGACAAGCAAGGTATGCGCCTCCTCGGCCCGTTCGACAACCAGGACCGAACTGACTACTTGTGACGTCGCAGCGACATACAGTAGGAGCGGTTCCCCCGGGGTCGGAGGGACGAGGATGGGTGAGTTAGAGAGCGTGGCCTTGAGTTTTGTGAGAGCTTCCTCAGCCTCGAGGGTCCATGAAAAATGCTGTGATTTCTTTAGGAGATGGTACAGAGGGAGCACCTTTTCACCGAGGCGTGAAATGAAACGGCTGAGTGCTGCAAGGCAACCAGTGACCCTCTGTACGCCCTTCAGATCTCGGATGGGGCCCATCTTAGTTATGGCAGAGATTTTTTCGGGGTTGGCCTCGATGCCGTGTTTGGATACGATGAATCCTAAAAGCATGCCTCGAGGGACGCCAAAGACGCATTCCTCGGGGTTGAGCTTGATTTTCTTTGCCCGAAGGCATTTAAACGCAACGTCGAGGTCGCTGACCAGACCGTCGGCTTGTTTTGTCTTGACAACGATGTCGTCGACATAAGCCTCGACCATCGACCCGATGTGTTCCCCAAAAACGTGCTGCATGCACCGCTGGTACGTGGCCCCTGCATTCCGGAGACCGAAGGGCATCGTAACATAGCAATACATGCCGAATGGGGTAATGAATGAAGTCGCGAGCTGGTCGGACTCCTTCATTTTGATCTGATGGTAACCGGAGTAGGCGTCTAAGAACGAGTGGGTTTCACATCCTACAGTGGAATCAACGATTTGATCAATGCATGGCAAAGGGAAGGGAACTTTTAGACATGCTTTATTCAAACTAGTATAGTCTACACACATCCTCCATTTCCCACTCTTTTTCTTAACTAATAAGGGATTAGCTAGCCACTCAGGATGATGAACTTCCTTGATGAATCCGGCCTCCAACAGCTTGTGGATCTCCTCGCCGATGACCCTGCGCTTCTCCTCGTCGAAGCGGCGCAGGCGTTGCTTCACTGGTTTGGATCCGGCCCGGATCTCCAAGGCGTGCTCGGCGACTTCCCTGGGTATGCCCGGCATATCTGAGGGACTCCACGCAAAGATGTCGACGTTTGCGCGGAGAAAGTCGACGAGCACGGTTTCCTATTTCGGATCGAGGGTGGCGCTGATGTTCAGTGCCTTCCCGTTGGGATCAGCGGGGTCGAGGGGTACGAGCTTGACATCTTCCGCGGGCTCGAAGCTGCCGGCGTGGCGCTTTGGGTCGGGAACCTCATTCGCGAGACCGTCGAGGTCTGCAGCCAAAGTCACCGACTCCAAAACAGCCTCGCCGTGCTCGACGCACTCGACGTCGCATTCGTAGGCATGCTCGTACGAGGGCCCCACGGTGATGACTGTTGACGGTCCTTAAGTATCAATTATAACTATTAAATAAATAGAGAAAAGGATCCAAATGAAACCAACACCTAGACTTAGGGTTTTATCTGACAGAATTTCACGAGTTTTGCTGTTTATCTATTTCTGCAGGGGGTTATCAGGAAATACGGAAGAAAGGCCCACATGTCGGATTAATGACGGGATATTAACCGAACACGTAATTATCTTACATCTAGAAGAGTCCAGAAGCCACGAGAACGAACGGGAGGCGTAACGGAGCCGGACACAGGGCGCCCGCCCTGGTCCTTAGGGCGCCCGCCCTGGCCCCGGAGCCAATCAGGCTCCGCCTCGAGGATTATGCTCCACCGACCTAGAGGATCAAGGAAAACCGTCCGTTCAATGTCGGTTTGATCCGACGGCCCAGATTCATCCGAAAGGGCTATATAAGCAAGGCCCCTGCCCCTGGAGGAAAGGCCCTCGTCTCATACTTCAAACCCTAATTCAGGAGGAGAGCCTCTGATCAAGCCCTAGAGCCACCACATCAACTAGATCTCTAGTTAGCATAGCTACATAGGATTAGAACTAGAAGGAGTCAATCTTCGATTGGTTCCCGGATGTGTCAAGAGGATTCTTAGTAATTCCTCTATTGTTCTTCAATTGTTCATCTTTGTTCTTCAATATTATGAATATGACTTTGTTCTATTTCAATATATTGGTTATGACTTTGCTCTACTTGATTATATTTGCAATTATATTGTTCTTAGTTTATCATAGTTATATGCTTGGCTTAGTTAGATTGGAATTATATACATGCCTAGGATCGTATAGCGTTTATCCATGTGTACAGTGGGTGAATGATAATTATTGTGTAGACGTGGTGTCTATACCGTATTTATCTGCGATTGCACCCTATATGCCGGATTGTGGGGTAGTTCGCGATAGTGACAGCTTCGTTGATTCTTATATAGTCCCCCTCTCGTGTATAGGGCAGGCAGAGCAACACTATTACAGGGGAGTGATTGCTATGTTCTTCATCTTCCTTGCTAATATTCACTATGCATGGATATAGTCTTTTCTCACCATGATTGCCAAGTATAATTGCACTAACTATGATATGCTAGACTTTATAGTTAATAATAACTTAGGGAATATCTTTGTAGTTCATCCTAATTTCATGCTAATGACTTGCTAGAATATCTGTTGAGGTGCTTATCATTATTATATGTGGCTAGCTGATCAGATTAATTATCTTTGTCACCATTATCACTTTACCTTTACTTAATGTGACATTTATACCTGTATAAAGAGATTGATAAATACTCTCGGTTATACATGCAATGATGTGTACTCAGTTCCATATTCTCATTCCATTATCAACCATGATACTTAGAAATCCCTTCCCAGTGGTAAAAATATAAATAACGATACCTGGAATACTTCCCGGTTAAAATGCTACATCGGTATTAATCTGTGCGCTTGCAGATCCCTTTTATTATTTATCTTGATGAGCAAATGCATATTTCAATACCGCGTCTCTCATGTCATGCTGGGGATGACAACTTGGCTTAAGTGGCATGAGAGATAGGTTTGGCATTTTTGGCGCCGTTATCAGAATTAGAAAACTAAGTCTACTTTTGGTAGTGACGTTAAGAATGCCCAACAAGCATTTTTGGCGCCGTTGCCGGGGAAGGTTGATTACTAAGTAGGAATGAATATGGAACTTTTAGTCATCATTTGCATCACTAATCTGATCGAGCTTATCAATTCTCTTATACAGTTTTACCCCTGTATTTTCCATTTTGATTATTTATTGCAGGGTGATGCATGAATAGAAGACATCTTCCAGACAACTTTGTTGACGATCCCGAAGCCTTATTCAGAAGAACAAGAGCCAAGCTCAAGAAGACATCGTCAACACTTCAGCACAAAGCTTCATCCAAATCCGAAGACCGCCGAAGTTTCATCCGGAATTTGTCGACTGAATTCGAAGCCATGGCGAACAAGTCGATCCGCGAGTTCTCAGCTCCCACTACGGACAACATCCGCACTGGACCTGCTGGGGAGATCGACCGCAACTTCGAGCTCAAGCCTGGGCTCATCAACATGGTGCAAGCTAACCAGTTCTGTGGGAAGCCACACGAAGATGCTAGTGCTCATCTTCAACACTTCCTGGAGATCTGCAGCACTTTCACCATGGCTGATGTCCCCAGAGACGTCATACTACTTCACCTTTTCCCATTCTCACTGTTGGGGAGAGCGAAGCAGTGGTTCTACGCTACAAAGGAGAAGAACGCTACGTGGGCACTCTGCTCCACGAACTTTCTGGCTAAGTTCTTTCCCATGGGCAAGACCAATGCTCTCCGTGGGAAGATTACAAGTTTTCAGCAACAACATGATGAATCCGTTCCAGAAGCATGGGAGCGTTTCCAAGACTACATCCTAGAATGTCCCCATCATGGAATAGAATGCTGGCTACTGATGTAGACATTTTATCATGGGCTCATTAACAGTGCCCATGAAACCATGGATGCTGCAGCTGGAGGAGCATTCCTATCACTCACCATACCTCAAGCCACAGCTCTTGTGGAGAAGATGGCATCCAACCAAGGTTGGAATGAAGAAAGAACTCAGACACGCAAGCGAGGTGGAGGTATGCACCAGCTCAAGGAGGTAGACATGCTGTCTGCCAAGCTAGACCTACTCATGAAGAAGCTTGATGATCGAGCTGGAGAAAAGAAAGAAGTCATGCACGTCTACGACTCCCACATGACTTGTGAGGAGTGTGGAGGTACTGGACACTCGGGCAATCACTGTCCTGAGTTGCTGGAGGACGTGAACTACATCAACAATAACAACAACTACTACTACAACCGTCCTCAGCAGAATCAAGGTTGGAATCAACAGAGGCCTAACTACTCAGGTAATTACCAAGGACTAGAATCTGCAAATCTTGTAGACATGTTTGATGCAGGAGATTACTGGAGTAACCCTATCGTGGAAGTAAGTACTGACCGTCTGCCGGTCAAGAGAGGCGATCCAGGACGCCCCGTCATCCCGATCTCCATCGGCATGCGAGACTTCCCAGAAGCACTCTGTGACTTTGGCTCCAGCGTCAACATCATGCCCAGGAATCCAAGCAGGTCAGGACAAGAAGAAGGCGGCGTAACCACAATCAGAAGCAACAGGTCATCAAGGACGGATGGGCAGATTATGAAGGAGAAGTGGTAAGATCTGAAGACATACCACTCAACCAACACTGTCCTGAGGAGACCAAAGCACCGAGACAGGTATGGAAAGAAAAGACAGTTATACATGAAGAGGAGGCGCCGCCGGAACCACCGACTACGCCATCCACCAAGTCCCAGGACGACTGAACGAATAAGAGTCCCGTTCGGAGGACTTAAAAACACCGAATGCCTTGCCAAGAGGTAACTTGGTAGTTATCCTTTCCTTTTAATTATTTACTTTATCTTAAATAGTTTGCTTAGTTAATCATATTCATGCTATCTTAAAAAGAAAATAAAAATGTTAAAAACCCATAAGTACATTCACTGTGGTGGCATAAAAAATATATATATATAATAAATACATAAATATTTTCTTCTACTTTATAAAAGAAAAAAAACAACATAAAAAAATCAAGGAGGCTCAGCATGATAAAGGCTAGATATTTATGCTAACACTTAATCAGTTCCACAAAGCTTTGTTGTCTATTTGAGCTTCACAGAATTCAAGGAGACTAGCAGACGGAGGACATTCTAATCGCTGTCAGGGTGCTGCCGATTTTCAAATACACCTCCGCCATCTGCTAGCTACATCAGAAGAGATTATGTCAAGATCCAGCTTGGGGGAGAGCACCCCCATTATCTTGCTAAGTATTTCTATCTTTATCTTTATATTTATATATACTTCTACCCTATAAAAATAAAAATATACATAACTATGAAAAAAAACCAAATAAAGATTTTGTGCTTATATATATATACCTATATCTTTTGCTTAGTGTGTTTTAATAAATAAATAAAGTGGCTATGCTAAACTGAATCTAGATAATAATAAAACTCTAGCATGGATATGATGAATAGTTGCTTTGCCTAACTTTCAAATTTGAAGTCCTCTCTCTAAGTTTAGACATAACTGTTATCATTTAAAGCTTGCTCTAAACCTGAACTTGTGGGAAGAGAACTTGATCTAAAGTCTAAGTTGTTAACGGATATGATATGGGAAGGTTGAGCTGCTGTTTATCTATTCCTAGAGATGCTAGAATTCTGGAGAATTTTATCTTTGAAAATCTTAAAATGTTACATGATGAGTTCCTGTATGATGAGAGTTTAAGTTCCTACCACAACCATACATACATGCTTGCTAGACTTTAAGCCATACCTTTACTTTTTACTGCTTATGAGCATTGAGTATAGTCAAGCTGTGTAGACCCTTAGGAGCTTGTCATGCAGTTAAAATCAAGATTCACTTGCACGATCACTCATACATGCTGCTTCTACTTCGGAAGTACGCATCCACATATATCCACTCATTCTCATCTCCAGATCCACATAAAATTATTCTACTCCTAATCCGGGAGAGAATAGCCAAAAATATTTTTTCCATTCTTGTTATCCCCTGTGAAATAAATGCTCAAGCTATTTTGGTTACTACCACTTGCTATATTGTTCTAAGGAGATGAGTGCTCTATACGAGGAAATAAAAAGGGGCAAGTGCCCGGAACCTCGAAAAGAAAAAGATACGAGGAAATAAAAAGGAGCAAGTGCTCGGAACCTCGATGAAAAAAAAAGAAAAAGTGTGAGAAGAGAGGTAAAAATGGACAAGTGTCCGACAGTAGAATTAGGGGTACAAGATACCCACCTGAGAGGAAAAAAAATATAGAGCACCTCATTCTCCTCAAGAGCTTTAAAAGCAAGAAAGGTACGTATCCCCTCAAAAAGAGCAAAAGTAGAATTAGACTTTCATCATTGTTATCATCACTACCACCATACACCATTTATTCGCCACACATGCACATCTTGATTTGACTTATTGGCTTGTTTCTCTGGATCCATGGTTTGATTATGCAATAAATGTCTTGTAAGTATGTATACTTTATCTCCCACCGATGAGCTCCAGATATCAAAAGCCTTATTAGAATAGGATGAGAGAGAAGGCAATGTCACTCTGCCTTATACCACAAATACTACATACTTTGCTTTGAGAGAAGGCAGACATCATTACTGCCTTGGTGAGGATCCAGAAATACCACAAAAGAGAGACCTGAGAGAGTCATACAAGGAATCTCTGAGTTTTATTTGAAAATCTGCAAAAAACTCCAAGAGCTATAGCTAATCAAGAATAAGAGACATGGCGCTTGACTAGACTGTTCTATCTTTTAACCGCTCAAGACAAAGGTGATGGTTGCAAGCCCCATGGTGAAAGGTATAATGAGTAAGCTTTAAGTCTTGACAGTTTACTTTAACTCAGAGATGAGACTCTATTTGAAAGCATATGTACCGTCAAAATTCAAAGGCATTTCAGCAACTACTGAGTCTCTCTTTGCTCAGGGACGAGCAAGAGGTAAGCTTGGGGGAGTTTGTTGACGGTCCTTAAGTATCAATTATAACTATTAAATAAATAGAGAAAAGGATCCAAATGAAACCAACACCTAGACTTAGGGTTTTATCTGACAGAATTCCATGAGTTTTGCTGTTTATCTATTTCTGCAGGGGGTTATCAGGAAATACGGAAGAAAGGCCCACATGTCGGATTAATGACGGGATATTAACCGAACACGTAATTATCTTACATCTAGAAGAGTCCAGAAGCCACGAGAACGAACGGGAGGCGTAACGGAGCCGGACACAGGGCGCCCGCCCTGGTCCTCAGGGCGCCCACCCTGGCCCCGGAGCCAATCAGGCTCCGCCTCGAGGATTATGCTCCACCGACCTTGAGGATCAAGGAAAACCGTCCGTTCAATGTCGGTTTGATCTGACAGCCCAGATTCATCCAAAAGGTCTATATAAGCAAGGCCCCTGCCCCTGGAGGAAAGGCCCTCGTCTCATACTTCAAACCCTAATTCAGGAGGAGAGCCTCTGATCAAGCCCTAGAGCCACCACATCAACTAGATCTCTAGTTAGCATAGCTACATAGGATTAGAACTAGAAGGAGTCAATCTTCGATTGGTTCCTGGATCTGTCAAGAGGATTCTTGGTAATTCCTCTATTGTTCTTCAATTGTTCATCTTTGTTCTTCAATATTATGAATATGACTTTGTTCTATTTCAATATATTGGTTATGACTTTGCTCTACTTGATTATATTTGCAATTATATTGTTCTTAGTTTATCATAGTTATATGCTTGGCTTAGTTAGATTGGAATTATATACATGCCTAGGATCGTATAGCGTTTATCCATGTGTACAGTGGGTGAATGATAATTATTGTGTAGACGTGGTGTCTATACCGTATTTATCTGCGATTGCACCCTATATGCCGGATTGTGGGGTAGTTCGCGATAGTGACAGCTTCGTTGATTCTTATATAGTCCCCCTCTCGTGTATAGGGCAGGCAGAGCAACACTATTACAGGGGAGTGATTGCTATGTTCTTCATCTTCCTTGCTAATATTCACTATGCATGGATATAGTCTTTTCTCACCATGATTGCTAAGTATAATTGCAGTAACTTTGATATGCTAGACTTTATAGTTAATAATAACTTAGGGAATATCTTTGTAGTTCATCCTAATTTCATGCTAATGACTTGCTAGAATATCTGTTGAGGTGCTTATCATTATTATATGTGGCTAGCTGATCAGATTAATTATCTTTGTCACCATTATCACTTTACCTTTACTTAATGTGACATTTATACCTGTATAAAGAGATTGATAAATACTCTCGGTTATACATGCAATGATGTGTACTCAGTTCCATATTCTCATTCCATTATCAACCATGATACTTAGAAATCTCTTCCCAGTGGTCAAAATATAAATAACGATACCTGGAATACTTCCCGGTTAAAATGCTACATCGGTATTAATCTGTGCGCTTGCAGATCCCTTTTATTATTTATCTTGATGATCAAATGCATATTTCAATACCGCGTCTCTCATGTCATGCTGGGGATGACAACTTGGCTTAAGTGGCATGAGGGATAGGTTTGGCATTTTTGGCGCCGTTATCAGAATTAGAAAACTAAGTCTACTTTTGGTAGTGACGTTAAGAATGCCCAACAATGACGCCGTTTGGACCTGGCATCTTGAGCTTGAGATAGGTGTAGTTCGGCACAGCCATGAACTTGGCGTAGCACGGGCGCCCGAGGATAGCGTGGTATGTTCCCCGGAACCCGACCACTTCAAAGGTGAGGGTCTCCTTTCTGAAGTTGGCCGGTGTGCCAAAATAAACGGGCAGATCGACCCGTCCGAGGGGTTCCGCCCGCTTCCCTGGCACGACTCCGTGGAAGCCCCCGACGCTAGGTTGGAGGCGCGCTCTCTCGACCCCCAGAAGGTCGAGGGTCTGGGAGTAGATGATGTTGAGGCTGCTTCCGCCGTCCATGAGTACTTTGGTGAGGCGTGTGTTGGCGATGACGGGATCAACAACAAGAGGGTAGACCCCCGGATTGGGGACGTAGTCAGGATGATCATCACGGTCGAAAGTGATGGCCACCGCAGACCAGTCAAGGAAACGGGGAACCGCCGTTTGTACGAAGAAAACCTCACGCCGCTCTCGCTTGCGCTGGCGCGCTGAGAGGCGGGTCGAGGGTCCTTCGTAGATCATGAAGCAATCGTGGATCTCGGGGAACCCTTCATCCTTGTCGTCACCCTTCGGGTCTTCCTTCTTGTCGGTGTTCTTGCTGCCTGCACCCTCGAAGTACCTGCGGAGCATATGACAATCTTTGAGGTTATGATTAGTGGGTCCCTTGTGATAAGGGCACGGCTCTTTGAGCATTTTGTCAAAGATGCCCCCCGCCGGGGGGGCCTCGAGGCTTCTTGCGCTCGGTAGCGGTGACAAGTTCATCGGCCGGAGCCTCGGGCTTGCCCTGCTGGCCTTTCTTCTTCATACGGTTGTTCCTCTTGGAGCCCCGGGTGGAGCTCGCGGGATCATCGGCCTTCTGCCTCCCTTTGTCCTGTTTACCACCGAAGATGGCACCAACCGCCTTCTCGCCGGCGGCAAAGTTGGTGACGATGTCCATCAATCCGTTGGCAGTGAGTGGGGTGTGGCGGCCCAACTCTCGGACCAGCTCTTTGCAAGTGGTGCCAGAGAGGAAAGCCATAATGACGTCGGAGTCGGTGACGTTGGGGAGTTCGGTACGTTGCCTGGAGAAGCGCCGGATGTAATCCCGGAGGGATTCACCCGGCTTCTTCTTACAACTCCGGAGGTCCCACGAGTTGCCGGGGCGCATGTAAGTTCCCTTGAAATTTCCCTCGAATACCCTCACGAGATCATCCCAGTCGTGGATCTGTTGGGGCGGAAGATCCTCGAGCCAGGCTCGAGCGGTGTCGGAGAGGAACAGGGGGAGCTGTCGGATGATGACCCGGTCGTCGGTGGCCCCGCCCAGCTGACATGCCAAGCGGAAATCAGCGAGCCAAAGTTCGGGTTTGGTCTCTCCGTTGTACTTGGCAAGAGTCGTGGGAGAGCGAAACCGTGCCGGGAGTATGGTTTCACGGATAACCTTGCTGAAGACCCGTGGGCCCGGAGGCTCGGGTGAAGGGCTACGATCCTCCGAGCTGTCGTAACACCCACCCCTGTGCACGTGGTAACCTCGAGCAACAACGTCACCGTGCTTGCGCGTGCGGCGCTCGACGATGTTGCCACGGGTGTCTCGAGGTCCATGGTCGTGAGTGATGTGCTCAGGGGCGGGAGCCATTCGAATCCGTCGGGCAGGTTCGGGATGAACCGAGGCCTCTCTCTCCTGTCGGGAGGGCTCTGCGAGCCGCTCCGAGGCGGGCTCGCGTCGCCTCGAGGCAGAGCTCTCGGCCTGCTGCAGGGCAGTGGTCTCGAGGAGTTCTCGGATCTCATCTCGAGCCCGGCGGGCATCGGGGTTTGACGGCTCGGGCATGTTGCGGAGGAGCATGGCGGCGGCGACGACGTTCTGGCTGGCTCGAGCGAAAATCGGGGGGTCGGCAGCCCGGTCCTCGCCGATGCGACGGTTGACGTCGCGAGCCCTCTCGCGAGCTCTCCGGCCAAGTGCGCGTTCCACGCGCTCACGCTCGAGGGTTTGTTGAAGTAGATACAGGTTTTGCCGTTCCTCGTCAAGCTTTTCCTGCAACTCACGGATTTGCTCGAGCTACATTCCCTGATCCGCAAGGAGTTGAGCCTCGTCCCGCTCGGCGGGGAGCTCGTCGTGAGGGGGCGTGTGCCTTCCTTCGACTGGCTCTTCTTCCTGCGATTCCGACGTGCCTTCAACATCGACGTTGAAGCACTCGCGGGTCGGATCGTAGGTGTCATCAGTCGAATCGGAGTCAGGAGCGCCGAAGTAGTAGTATGACGGGGGAATGTGTGGCCGTTGCAAATCGTCACTGGGGTTGCAACGTTGGGAAGTGGTCACACGGGGTTCTGCTTCTGGTGCCTCCGTAGAGTCCAGATAATCAGAAGCCGACGTGGACGCAACGAGGTCCAGAGTGGAGCGCAGATGGTGCCCGGGGAGTTCCTCATAAACACTCATGCAAGTGCTCACAGAAGAAGTGTACACCCGGGCAGCCGAATCTAGCCCAAATGGGAACGGCGAAGGAGATGTGGTTGTCCACGCCGGAGCGGGTGCTCCGGGTAGCGGTGTCTCACCGGACGGGGGAGCGGCGGGATTCTCCGTCGGCATGTTATCCTCGACCAAGCTTATCCTGCCCAGACCTTCAACGAGGAAGTCTGGGTTGGCGTCCGGCCGGGGGGTGCCAGACCGAGGAATCCCGCCACCCTCCGCGAGATGAAGACGGTGGTTGCGCCGGGCTCGTCGTCGTCGGGCGGCTCGCGCCTGCCTGGAACGACGATACCGGCGGATTGCTCCCCCAGGCTGGGAGAGCTCGTAATCTTCGTCGGTTGGGTGCCTAGATGGGAGTAGGACCATATCATAGCCGTAGCCAAGCGACATGAACTCCAAACTCCCGAACCAGATCACCGTGGCCAACGAGATAGGGCGTTCGGGGTCAGCCATCCAAGAAAAACGCGGGAAAGCGACGTTGACACGCAGCGATCCCCTACCTGGCGCGCCAACTGTCGGTGTTCGGACCTTGGGGGGGTCCTAGACCGACGAGTAAATGCTGCGTGTCCCTTTCCTGGATGGTGATGCAAGGAGAACACACGAGGGTTTATCCTGGTTCGGGCAAAAGAAGGCCCTACGTCCAGCGGGGGAGGGGAGATTTTGTATTTCCTTGCACCGAGGTGCTTGCGTAGGGGTTACAAGCTTGCGAGAGAGGGCGGTGAGCCCAGGTCTCAAAGAGGAGAAAAAGGAAGTACAAGATGATTGCTTGAGATGTTGATCGCTATCTTGTGTATGGCTTGTCGTCCGTTGTCTTCTCCAGAGCCCTGGCCTACCCTTTTATAGGACGAGAGGAGGCCAGGGCAACGGATGCCTTGAGATAATGTTTTGTCGATCACTGTTGAGGCGGCTGTAGCGACGTGCCCTAGAAATGGGAGGCCATCCCTGGACACCATGGTGTTGCAGAGGACGAGACGCCGAAGTGACCCGGAGCGCCATGCCATGCCGTCCTCCCTTCCCTGTTGAGTCGTGCCGGGCGTCGAGGCCGGGTCGAGGCCGGGTCGAGGGCGAACGGATAAGTCCGAATCCCTGGAATCGTGGCGTACGGACTTTGTCGTATTCTCCCTCGAGGGTTACTAGTGTCGCACAGTGCACGGTAAGGTGGGTACAGTGACAGTTTTCACCTCCCATCACGGAATGGGCGGTAAAACAGTGACGACTGATACTGGCATTGTTCCCACGTCGACCACGCACGCAGCCATGTCGGTAGGTGGTAGTAGGTAATCGTATTAAATGCTAAGGCTTTTGTCCTGGGGTAGGTAGAGAGAGGGGGTCGAGCGCCTCGACCCGGGCTCACGCGAGTCGGAGTGCGGTCGAGGCGTTTTGTCGTGCGGGATGGGGTGCGGTCGAGGCCTCCCGTCGAGGGGGCCTCGCACGAGTCAGAGATGGAATGCGGTCGAGGCATTCCGGCGAGCCGGCCTCGCGCGAGACGGACCTTTCGTGCGGTTTGAGGTGGGTTGCGTTCTGCCGTGATTTAGTCGCTTTTGTTTTTATTATCGTTGAATGTGGGTACCCCTATACTACTGGTACCGACAGTATTACTTCATGTCTTGCACTTCACAAATGGATGATATGTTAGCTTATATGAATATTTTATTCGATTTAAGGTTATTGAATATATTTATTTTTATATTATTAATATTTTTAAGCTTTACATAAATGCAAATATTATATTTTGTGTATTTTTTATACCTGACTCGCGAGCCTAACGAGCCAGCTCGAGCTCATAACGAGCCGAGCCGAGCTGGCTTTCTGGCTCGTTGAGATAACGAGCCGAGCCGAGCTAGCTCGTTATCCTAACGAGCCAGAACGAGCCGAGCCGAGCCAAGCCAGCTCGGCTCGTTATCCAGCCTTAGTTGGTACAGGAGAGGGTGGGTAAGGGCAGTCCCAATGCTATCTATACCTATTAATTTTTATAGACACTACGTATAGAAACTATGGTCCCAATGGATAGTTTATATATAACAATTTTTATCTAATCACATACATTCTCTCTCCATTCTCTACCAATCGTATATCTTCGTGTCTTGGTTCTCATGTAGACATGGTTTCTAACTTATACCCAGTTTCTATGATTTTTACTCTCTTTCTCTTCAATAACTACCTTATCATATTAGCAAAACGTTTAAGTGGCAGTACAATTAATGTCTATAGAAACTATGATAATTTCTATATTGGGAGTGCTCTAAATAAGAAACACGGTGACAAAATAAAAGTTTGAGGCTTGTGTTTCTTTTGACAAACACATGTCAGCTCGTGGTTAGTACTACTCCAGTCTCTGCTGCACGGCTGCGCCGCTTTTCAACGTGCCGTGCACCATCTGGGAAAAGCCTGAGATCATCAGATCAAGGACTGGCTTTGATTGAGATAGCACACAAAGGAACCTGCGAATTGACAAGAGTATATAAGCTGATGTATTTTGTATTTTTTTAACAGAAAAAAAGACGAAGGAACACTTTGATGTGCAAGCAAAGCATCAATATCACCCCGAGTGGAAAGCTGGGTCACAAGTAAGTACAAGAGCTTGCTAACATTCAAGTGCCTAAATTTTAGCTTCCTTTCAGACGACAGTTATTTCATATATTTTATACTAGGATTGCAGATTTAGTTTATTGCAATTTATGTAGATATAATCCGCAATTTTCGATTCCAAGAATAAAAAACTCATTCGACAAAAAATCATAAACCTGACAAAAATCTGATCCGTGTTGGCACAAAGACAATGAACAATTTTATAATTGTTTCTATAGTCAGACAAGGACAAAGATCGTACAGAGACAAATAACAAATTGCCAAAGTAACAACTTACTTGTACTAGTTAATTGTACAAGAGTGTTGACTGGAATCATCTTAAAATTCCGACACCTGAATATAGGAGAAGAGCAATTTTAAAATTAATGTGCGGCCATCACTGAAATGCGACTGAGCTTATTTCAAAGATGCATTTAGCAGTGTCCAAAAATGCTCTAGAATACGTTTAGAATAGGAGTATATTAATTAATCATGGAAGAAGCGTATGCACCCCACTAGAGTATGGCAAAAATGCATTTGTCAAAGAAGATGATAGGAAAAGATGTACATACAGAACATATAAATAAAAAAATAAACAAAGTACGTACAAAAACCACTTTGTTTATTTTTAAAAAATCTAAAGCGGTTCTATTTACATACACTTGGATTGGACTTCATTATATTTGGATTGGAATCCTGCTTTTCCAAAAGGAACATATAGCACATTCCGAGTGCAAAGCAGGGCCACCTTCTCAAGACAGGCACAGAGAAGAAGTATACGGAGTAGGTAAAAGAAACTAGTTGCTTGACATCATATCAAAAGCTACCGCTAAGCACAAGTTTTTTATTTGGTTGGTGGTCAGCAGGTCAGGTGCCGCCGCAGGACACGCGCGCACGGCGCCAGCCATCGCCATGCATGGAGGGCCATGCCTATATATATGGACGAGCACAGGGAGGGGGGCGACCTGTGCTGTGCTGTATTATAGTGAACCTGCGTGCTGAGCGCCAATTCCCAAAGCTGATCTCGGCCGAGCAGATAGTGAGCGAGCACACAACCACGAGCTAGCTATAGCAGCTGGATCGATCATAAGGGATCGAGATGGACATGGCCACCACACGTGACTACTATTCCACCCTAAGTAGTAGGAAGGCACTGTTTGGATTGCAACCGTTAAATTTAGTCCCTCCTAAATAGTTTAGTCCCATTTAGTTACTTCAGAGTTGTTAAAGATGACTAATAGAAGAAATATATACAAAAATTAATTATATTTCCATGCATGGATTGATGATGTGCAGCTTTTAGACCAAGGCTACTACCACCCAAGGCGCCTGTTCGACGTCAGCAACGTGCAGGCGTGGAGGGAAGAAACCACCGGCCTCTATTCCGACGAGAGATCATCATTAGCTTGCATTGCATTGTGTGAGGACGGAAGGCCGCGCCACGACTGAGCAATACTAGCAAGATCGCGCATGCCGTGACGACCCGCTTCATTATAATTTCTTCTGCGTGTGCTTTAGTCGTGAAATAATAATAAGGCCTGTTTAGATCCAAAAAATTTTGCAAAATTTTTCAGATTCTTCGTCACATCGAATCTTTGGACACATGCATGAAGCATTAAATATAGATAAAAAATAAAACTAATTACACAGTTTAGACGAAATAGACGAGACGAATCTTTTAAGCCTAATTAGACCATGATTGGACAATATTTGTCAAATAACAACAAAAACGCTACAGTAGCGTTTTGCCAAAAATTTTGGCAACCAAACGGTGCCTAAGTCATCAGGTGTACTTATGCATGCATGCAAGTGTCGATCAGCTTGCGTGGATCTTGCGCGGCGCCGCTTTTTACTCGTTCAGCGTGTTGACTCAGGCTCTGTTTGGTTCATGAATGTTAAAGTTTAACTTCCATCACATTAATATTGCGGTAAATGCATAGAGTATTAAATGTAGACTAATTGTATGCATGTTGGCACATATTAGAAGTAATTTACGAGACAAATCTATTAAGTCTAATTAGTCCAAAATTGAAAACTTTTTGTCAAATAAGACGAAAGTGCTATAGTGTTTATTAAACTTTAACACCTCTAACCAAATAAGCTCTTACATTTCAGATAGAGTGTGCTGTACTGTACACTTCGGCTTTTCCAACATCATCAATTGAATCTAAATAATTGTTAAACTATGTGCATATACTCCGGCCTACTTGTTAGCCCAAAGAAACGAGGCTATTTGCGTTGGGAGGAAATTAAACGACCCGTTTCTTCGTAGATGGAGTTGCAGTTCAGAAGAAAGAAACAGCAACGAGGAAGAGAAGACAGGGAGAGAGAACAACACGGTGGGGATTGGTTGGATTTTTAATAAAGGGTCCACAAATGAAATGCTGCCTTGTGTGGACCACACCCCCACGTGAAAACTATAGAAACCAGTGGGACTGGCTTTACTGGAGGACCTCCAGGTCGTACGTCCAGGATCAGGGGATCGGCGGAGGTAAACAAAAAAAGACACGTAAGATTAGGTATGCCAGCGCCAGTAACTCAAATCGAACAAATATTAAACATGACTACGCACGGCTCTGCTCTTTGACACGTACGCGCAGCAACAAATTAACGCCAAGTCCCAACAAACATGACTACTGTAATTGATAACTGCATACAAAAGACAGCAAAAGTAAAAAGCTGTACACGAAAGCTACAGCCATTGAGATCCCAAGTCGTTGCTGCCATCACGGTTCAGGAATGCCCCCCACTCACCCCCACCTGAACGTACACAGGATTATTGCTACTAGTCATGATATAGTCCATCTTAAAATAACTTCACCTCTCGCGAGAAAATCCACGACGACGTATGCTATCCACTGTGACGCACCCACAGGTCACAGAACTAACAATTAGTTAACTACTAAGTTTTAGTCACTAAGTGTCTAAACAAGCAGACTAATTATTAGTCCATTAATTATAGACGGGTTTTTAGTCCATTAGCCCACTTATAGGAGCTAATAGGACTAGTTGTTAATCCTAGCTTATCCAAATATGCCCTTAGTGTATATCTAATCATGTAGAGCGGGAGAACATATCCTCTTAATTTGGGAGGAAAACTGCGTCGTTGTTGGTATTTCTTATGCTCATATAGAATATTCCGCAAACGCACAGAATTACTGTCATAGCATTTCACCCAAGAGTATTCCAGGGTATCATATTTATCCTCACGGAAACAATAGTTAAAAAATATGGGTCATATATCTACTAACTACTATACCGATTAGACTAGAGTGGGAGTAAAGGATGCATATGTAAGGGTAATGACACACACAAGAGAATTCCAAACTTAGAGATGAGCAGACTAGCTAGCACGAAGGACAGAGAGTGAGTAAAGGGTTTCCTATGATTCAAGCTCAACTTCTATGGTTATACCTTAGTCATATGATTGTAACACAGAGATTGAGTCGACACAACAAGTATACTAGGTGAAAGACACAATAATAGGAGACTCAGCTCCTACCCGAAGCCTCAACATAGTTACTGAAACCTTACCATTTTAATAACTTGCCTAAAACACGTGGTGGAATACTCAGATTAGATAGGCCCTGTCACAACCTACTAGCTACCACAACTATCTGTGTGACAAGCGGTAACCAAAGGCAAGATAGTGTATAAGCACCACGCTTACACCTTCTCTCACTACTCTAATTGTGCACACACAGATCAACTAGAGCACCCTATGACAGGCAATGATTGCATACAAGTGTGGGCTTCAATCACAATCTCATATATAACAACTATATGCTAAGCCAAACCATAACAACGATATAACAAGCATAAGGTTGCACAAGCATAAGCTAACTAAAGTAGATCAAAAATATAAATAGAAGAGTGAAGTCTTACAAAGAGAGAAAGGAGATACAAGACCATACCAGACCTCCTGGAAGACTAGATCAAGAACCCGGAGACCAAGCTCACTACTCACCCTAACTCCCAACTACACTAGCACTACTACATCTTGAGAGAGTAGAGAGCTTCTTGCTTGTGTTGTGTGTCTTGAGAGTGAGCGGGTGCCCCTCTATTTATAGTAGGGGTGGAGCAATAGAAGCCACCGGAAGCGCCACATCAGCGATTCGTGTGCCCTTCCTTGTGAAGCTAGACTGTTTTTGTCATTCCATTTTGTCAAAATAGCTTTATAGGATGAACAAAAGAAGCAACGACTAGAATGCCATTTTCTTCTTTCTTTTTTTCTTTGTTTTCTTCTCCACGTGTTCTTCCCCACCCGAGCATCGGCAAAATAGCACACGCCTCACCGGCAACGCTCGCGCCTGCCTATGCCTCAGTGGCCGCGCTCTCCCACACCCGGGTGCCCATGCTCACACTGGCTCAGCTACGGCATCGGTGTCCTCGCCTGGCTCGGCGGCGGTGGTGCCCGCGCCTCGGCCTGGCAGCGGCACCTCGCGCTCTGGCCATCGGTGTCCTCGCTCTGCTCGGCGGCACCTCGCGCTCTAGCCGCTTTTGCTCATCTGCTACATGCCGTCTCGCTCCCCTTCGCTGCTGCTCATCTATGACGCGCTCTCTTCCAGGCGGGGCAAACCGAGTCTTTATTTGGCAGGTTGGGGCCCACTTATGTCCGATGAAGTTAGGATAAACTACTTTTTTTTAGCTCTCTTCCATCTCATCCTCTATGGGAGGAGGAAAAAACAGTTTGACCCATGAAGCTGGTATGGAAATGGGTGTTTGAAAAAAAATAGCTTATGAAGTTGTTGGTAAAACTGTGTCAAATAGGCCCTAAATAGCACTGCACTCACTAATTGCTATGCTTTATCACCATCTTTAACTAAAATCTCCTACAACTAAAAAGACTAGAACGTGGACAATTTTTTTCGTGCGACAAAAATTTCGTCGTCCGTCTGCCGACCCCGTGAGACATTAAAGCTAGAACTAAATTTTCATGTTGCATCTTATGGTTCTGAATTTTGATTTATGCAAACTTGCCTAAATGTAGAACCCTAAAATGGTCAAAATTGTTTGCATTGTGCAAAATAGGATATAACAGTCTGCGGTCCATATATTAACAGATCAATTAGTAGTTGTAGATATTTAACAATGTGATCTCTGAATGTTTAGCCCCTGGGAAAAATATAAATGTCTTTAAAAATCTCAATTAAGTGTCGCTGGCGGCTGCGATCGCTCCTCATCCTCTGCTGGCCACGACAGCTTCTCACCCCCCGGAGGCCACATCTCACCCGCTGGTGGCCTCCATAGCTGCTCACCTGCGTCCGCCACAACTCGCGCCACCAGCACCTGCCGCTAGAAGCCCCGACTTCCATAACCTTATGTCCTAAGAGCATATTGGGATATATGTGCTATATCGTTAGGGTTGCGAACTTTGCAACACTTCTGTGTTAGATTTGCAGCTACTGCTTTGGAAAGATAGTTTAGGATTTAGTGGTGGAAAACAATGGTATCTGGCCGATGGATATATGCGTGTTCGGCGACCTGCTCAAGCTCAACCCCAAGACCTTCGCCAAGTTACCTCTTAAATCCCACATTGTAGATGAGATTAGGGAGGTATTTGCAATACTGCTTCATGGTTTTATTTTATTGATTTGATTGATCAACAACTGTTGAACTTGTTATGCTCTTAGGATGCACTTGATATGTGGGACACGTTGTTTCTTCTCATTACTCCTAGCCTTCGTCAAGAAACTTGCCTCGTGGAATGCTGGTGTCCTTTTGATTTCTTTGGATTATTAAATTTTCCTGTCAACTGTGAGTAGTATTAAGTCTGATGAGAAAATTTGTGACATTCTTGTGTACAGCCAGTCAGGCAGGATAACAAGCAAGGAGGTTCACTCTGTTGGAGCTTCCTGCACTAAATACTGGAATCGTTTCCACAAAGCAGCATATATTTTCCTCGATTGTTCATTTTTCCTTTAACTTTGCGTAAGATGGAAATGTTTTCTATAGAATATAATAGCTATCATGTGGTATGATTAGTTCAATTTGGCAGCGTTTATGAGTTTTGACTTTGTGATTTCAGGTGTATGTGAGGGCTGACAACGACAATTTATGGAAAACACGCTCCCAAAAAGGATGTAAGTTCAGTTTGCTTCCTGCCTATCCATGTGGAAATGTTCCGAGTCCCTAGCATGTTCAAATTGTGATCCTGAATTCAAATTTTAACAACTATGATCCCTAGAGTGTCACCTTGCTCATCAGTCATCAAAAGTTGGAAGTTCTCAACAATTCTTGCTAATCCTTGTGAATCTATGTGTTACATAATTTGCATCAAGATAAAATAAATATTTAGTCATGTTCTAATTGCATGGATTTCTAATTGCAGCATAATGTTTTCATATTTCTCACACATAGGTGACACAATGAGCCGATGAATGAATTTGGAAGCTGCACTTGGGCCTTTGTCTGCACACAGTGAGGATTACTGCACTGTATCATGCCTGAAAAGATAGAAGCCCGTAATTGTTGCCAAGTGAAGAAAAATGTTTGAGGCAAGGCTCAAGTGGATGGAAGCTTACATGCCGGAAGATATTCGTAAACTACATTTTTTTGTCTTGGCATGTATTCCTCAAATTTTGATCTCTGAATCCTTGTATCAAATGCCCATTTGATAGTAAAGCTACTACTGGCACAACTAGAAAGATTTGTCCTATCCAAATGACATGTACTATACTATATTGTATTGTACATTCCATAGGCTGTAGAATTGGTTCTGGATGCAAAAGAACTATGGTGATGGATAAAACTTCAGTTGAGCATTACAACTTCTACAAATATGTCTGATTTATTCTGACTATGAAAATTACAAGGAAGTTTTAAACATGACTACATCTTGTTCATTGAGTTGATTGTGCCATCAGTTGTGACCACTATTTATAATCTTTGAATGTATATGTTGATTGATAATGGATATTATTCAAGTGGTCTAGAATGGGCATGCACGAAATTTACTGGCGCCATTTCAGAATGTCAAATCTTGTAATGTGCTATAAGAGCTATTATTGCAGGCATATCTTGAGGAACTTTTCTTTTTTCAATTAAATGTCACTTTAACGTTAGTATTTAATTTCACAGTATTGTTGTCTTATCGTGCGATCTGCGTCTTTTTAGTATAAAAGTTTGGGCTGGTTCGGCAGGTAGGAAAGTCGGCAGGTTTCGGCTGATTCAATAGTATTACATGAGAGAGAATAAGCTGAAACAAGCTGAAACAAGCCGAAACATGACCAGCCGAACAGGACCTTTAGCTGTCCCGTAGCAACGCAAGGGCACGAACCTAGTTAAATTAAAATGAACAAAGAGTGGATGTTTGATTTGGGACAAAAGGGGGGCAAAAGGGGGGCAGCTGCCAGCCTGGCAAAGGAGGAATGGGACATTGAGATGAACGTCTCTCCTAAGACCTCCAGCATCATCACCAAAAACAGCAGCGACGAGACGAGCAGAATAATCAAAACCAAAAAGGAGAGGAGCGGAGCCCCTGACGGAGGAGAGAATAGAAGAAACCCCGCGGCCACCCCTTCCTGCCTATATTTCTCTCTGTTGCGGGAGGGGGAGAGATCAGCGCCAACACCTCCGATTCCCGTGGCCACTGCTTAGTCTCGTCTCCTTGCCCTGTTTCTTTGATTGCATTGGGTGTTGAAGGAAGGAGAAATTAAGATGAGCCTCTTCGGGCTTGGGAGCAAGTATGGCCTCTGTCTACTTCTTGTTCTATCCTGTTAATCCTTTTGTTAATTCTAGGCCAACTGCGTTGATATTTCTTTCTGCCTTCAGATCGTCTCTTCTTTTATTTTTAAATCTCGTTGTTAGTTTTCTTCAGATTTTGTTTTGCCTGCGGTAGGTGTGGAAGGTTGCATTTATGATTGTCTGAATCTGCAGAAAACAGAGGAGGAAAAGTGAGAGCTTAAATGCTTTTGACCTTGGGAACAATAATGCCTGCACGTCCTCATGCATGGCTGCACTTTTGTGTTTTTCTTTTTAAAAAATTCATGTTTTCCTTTTTATGTTTGTTCAACGATTTGAATTGACGCACAATGTCATTTCCGGACATTTCATGTATTATTTTGTTCGTGCATTTGCTTTTTCCTTGTGCACTAGTTGTATGTATCTCTGATTAGACTTTGTTTCCATGTGGTTTACTTATGAACAGGAATCAGAAGACGTTCAGGCCTAAGAAGAATGCACCGTCTGGCAATAAGGTCATTGGCGATCTGGAACTTTTGGATGTTAACTAGTTTCTGTTTTCATAGTATTTTTTTGGGGGGACTTTGTCCTTTTACTTCTGATCAAAATCATTCATAACCTCCTTTCAAGAGTTATAAGACAATACAAAATATAGGAAAGGAAAGTTTACTATTAGGCTCTCACAGATTACAGACCAGTTCTTTTCTGCCAATACAATGTGCATGGAAGGGCTGAAAACATTTCTTTTCCCTTGTTATTGATATGTTTGATACAGGGTGTGCAGCTGAAGAAACATATTGATGCAACCTTAGGAAGCGGAAATTTGAGGGACGCTGTTCGATTGCCGCCAGGGGAGGATCTCAATGAATGGCTGGCTGTTAATAGTAAGTTTTACATTAATTTGTACATTCTGACGAAAAAGTGTACCGATCTAAGGAAAATATGTACCATGTAACTGTCACATGTGTTGATCACATAGTTGTTGCTTCTTCACAGCTGTTGATTTCTTCAACCAGGTGAACATCCTATATGGTACTCTAATGGAGTTCTGCACACCAGCTACATGCCCAACAATGTCAGCTGGACCAAAGTAAGATATATGCCGTCTTTGGGAGATATGTGGCCTCAAATGCAGAACCTAGTTTGATTGATAAGAGTTTTGAAATGGTGCCAACCAAAATTTCAGGTTTGAGTATAGATGGGCCGATGGGGTGCAGATCAAGAAGCCAATAGAGGTTTCAGCACCGAAGTATGTTGAGTACTTGATGGATTGGATCGAAGCTCAGCTTGATGACGAATCCATCTTCCCTCAGAAACTTGGTACTTTATCATAGTAATTCTTTGGCTTTATTACAGCAACAAGGGGTTAAGTCCTAGTGGAGAGGATTTGTGCACTTGTAATGACGGTAGTACCACAATCGCTGAATGGAATATTAAAATTAGCATTCTAGTTTTTATGTTACTATTTGCAATCCTCTACTAGAAGGTTCTAGTTGTAGAGTAGAAATAGTTGTTAGCTGTAGATCATTGTGCCGTTATTAGTGAAGTAGAATACTGGTAGTGATACGATGTTACTATGTATATAGTTAACTGAATATACTATGTTTGCAGGAACCCCTTTTCCACTAAATTTCAAGGAAGTTGTTAAGACAATATTCAAGCGCCTTTTTCGTGTTTATGCTCATATATACCACTCACATTTTCAAAAGATTGTCAGCCTTAAAGAGGAGGCACATCTTAACACTTGCTTCAAGCATTTTACATTGTTCACTTGGGTATGTTGCCTCTTGATTCTTCTTTATCCTCTTGCCTTAATGCGAGTATACCATCTCTTGGTGAATATTTTAGTGAACCATGTACTATTAGTTCGAAACTTCAAAATTTTCATAATTTGATGAAAACGAAAGAATTTAAAACTGATATGTAACTGCAAAACAGTTAGTGCAATTTTCATTGATTAGTGAGTGTGATATCATTACCATATTTTCTCTTGTTTTGTAATCTGAATATCCGTTAACTGAATGGAAGATCACTTAATTATAGTCTTTTTCTTTTTGAATTGGTTATGTTGTTTGTGCAGGAATTCAAGTTGATTGACAAGGCTGAGCTTGCACCACTTATTGATCTAATTGAATCCATTGTTTCAGTTTGTTGACATGACATCAATGATTATTTGGATCATTTTTTTGGGGGGTGGGGGTGGTTACAAGTAAGTGTCCAGTATGAGGGTGAGACTAGAAGAATGGCCAAAAGTTATTTTCTCTTTGTTAATTTTTTGGATGTCTTTCTCTACAATGAGACTTGATCATGTTTGTCTTGTGAAGTCCTGAAGAAATTATTCAGGGCTTAATGAGATAATGTTGTGTATCCTTCTTCTCTTGAATGGCTCCATATGTTCTGTTTGCAACAAGCATTAATTTCTCACTCCTAAAGGACAACATTATTTATCTATCCATGTAATATATTAGTCTTGTTTTATAGATACATCTCTACAAAGGAGTTAATTTCTCTAAGAAAATGCATCTCAAGATGTATTTTTGGGATCATTTGAACACTTAGGTTTGTAGTACTATTCAATGTGACATACAATTATATTTTTCTTGTTTTTGTTGTTGTAATAAGCCAGATGTAATGAAGTCCAATGCAAGGGCTAAAATTTGGAGTTTCATGAATGTTCGCCTAGAACTTTTGTGAAGTACAGAAGAGTCAATTTTATGAAAAATTGGCAACTACCCACCCAATAAAGTGGCCCATTCTTAGCCATCAGACTCACACAAAAGGGCTGATGCATCTCTGAAATGAAAGAAAAAGGAAGGATTTTTTTTTGCAATCATTATTTCTTGTTGCCTCTGTCATATCATGAAAACCTTTTGATTTAGAATGGGGAGAGATGGCTAAGTGGACTAAAGAGGTGGATTATTAATCTGTTGCACAATTCTTTTGTATTGAGGGTTCAGATTCCTCTCTACATTCTAGTGAGGCTACTATGAAATGCTTACTCATGGGTGAGGCAAGCTCTTCTATTCTGATTCATGGTTTGACAAGCAACTTTAAGTTTTGGATGAAAATCTTTACTATTATACCTACCAAATTGAATGATGTATTTCATTCCAAAAACATAAAAAAATGGAAAGAACCGAGAAGTTACCTTCTTTTTGGTCGTGAAGTAGTGTCAAACCAAAATACTCAATAAGCATAAGAATTAGCTCTCCTTGAAAAGGCCAATAAGCATAAGCATTAGCTCTCCATGAAATTGAGGTGATCCAGCTGCACCTTCCAATATGGCTACTAATGAAATTGCTAGAAAAACAGAGACGACATTTCTTTATTTTATCGTAAAAAGACTATCCATACAAATACTATCATAAAAAGACTATCGATATACATATACTAAGTCCCTAACCCTTCTAGGAGATTCTAGTTAGCGAAGTCATCACTGAGGTAATATAGCTCAATCTCAGCCCTTCACATGGAAGGTGAAGGAAAGCTGTCCATATGCTACAAAGTATAATCCAAAATTAGTAATAACTAAAGAGAGATTGGAAAACACCACAAACCCTTTGGGGTTGAGTGACTGAGCAGTGTACAACATATTTACATATCTCTATCACCCATCTGCAATCAGAACAGGAGAGTCACTGATGCAATGATTGGACCTTAACTCAATGAACAAGTGAACAACTATACAATAAGCCTTTGGTCATAATACTCACGAACTGGTGAGACGAAGGGATATGTAGTGGATGTTGATCTTTTTTTTTTTGAGACGAAGTGGATATCGATCTCGACATGCTTCATTCGACAATGATGTACTGGGTTAGTTGTCATATAGAAAATGCTACCTCTGTCACAATAGATAACGGTCACACTAGCAGTCGATAAGTGGAACTCCTAAAGGAGCTGATGAAGTCAACAACACTCGGCTAGGACGTGAGCAATGGTGCGGTACTCTACCTCTGGCATTGGAACAGGGTACGATGGTCTATCGCTCGATCAGCAGGTTGACATTAACGAATCAAAGAGCCTACATGTTTGTTAGTTTCGTCATCCTAAAGAGGATAGGAAGAATTGCAATGCAGATGCAGGATATATAAACAGGTATAAGCTGCATTCCATCAACTAAATCATTTCCCTGAATGTTTCTCAGAACGGCGGCTTGCAATTGGTATGTAATACTTTCTGTCCATATGCACATAAATTGAGATACTGTTCAATTGCTTCAGTACGATTTCAGCAGCTCTGGACTCTGATGAATCACTAACCTATCCTGATTTGGCCCCATTGTATAAAGTTTCTGAAGGATTTGCTAAGAAAGTTACACGTTCGATCCGTCCTCGAGCTTATCTGAGTGGTTTCAGATAAAGTCGAGCAACTGGCCGAGGCCCGAGGGGCTCCAGGACAAGTGTAGGTGACGCGATTGATGCCGAGAAATTTAGGTGGGGTTTAAATCAGGGCTAAAGTTTAGGGTGTTATATCGGGTGTCACATCGGGATATCATATTAGAGTATTTGATAGTAATAATAAAATAAATTATAGAAGTTCTTAGTAATCCGCGAGACGAATTTATTAAGCCTAATTAATTCGTAATTAGCACATGTTTACTGTAGCACCACATTGTCAAATCATGGACTAATTAGGTTTAAAAAATTCATCTTGTAAATTAGTCGCAATCTGTACAATTAATTATTTTTTAGCTCATATTTAATACTCATGCATGGGTCGAATATCCCATGTGATAGGAAGGAGAGGAACTTAAAAAAAAAGATGCCGAGAAATTGATTGAAGTCTACAAGAGAGTGAAGAAAAGCTGTCAACAGGCCTTGTGCACGTGTCAGACGCAGCACGAGCTCCAAAAGCCATTGCCCATTGGACGGCAGACGATAAAGCACGGCGCGCCACACCACGGATAAGAATCCAGAAGCTTTGCTGTCTCCCGTCTCCTCTCCGGCCTCCACCCATGGCTCATCCCCTCCTCTCCGCGCTTGTTTGTTCGCGGCTTCTCCCTGTAGGGAAAGGGAACTGCGTTCCCCGGCCCCGGCTGTGCGTGACGTCACTACGTCAGTCGGGGAGGGTGAGGTCGCTGAGCGTGAGGTGTGAGCAGGGAGCCAAGGGCGGCAGCGGCGGCGGCGGGCTAGACGTGTGGCTGAGCCGCGGCGCGATGCTGGGCTTCGTCGGGGCGGTGACCGTGGAGCTGACCACCGGCAAAGGCGTGCTTCAGGTGTGGGTCGTCTTTCTTGCTTGCTTCTGCTGACAGACAAATTTGATCCGTGGCATTGGCCGCCTTTCGATCTCATGGTTGGTTAACGGGCTAATTTTTGGCTGCCGCAGAATGTGGGATTGACCGCGCCGCTGCCGACGGTGGCGCTGGCGCTCACCGCCGTGGTCGGCGTTCTCACGGCCTTCCTCATCTTCCAATCCGGGTCGCGGGACTGATGGGTGAATTGTCAGAGCTGCCGACACCTTCCTAAGTCCTAACTCCCAAGAAGGCATGCATGCATGTGTCTGCCAGAGTCTAGTGCTCTGTATGTCTATGCAGTTTGAACACAGTTTGTTGTGTTCAAAGAAAGAGAATGCAGAGAAAGTTGGAGGAGTAACACAGTGCGAAAAAGATTAATTTTTACCAGATGTGTTTTCAGTACTCTTCTTTGAAGGAGAAAATTGCATTTTGGATCTGTTGAAGTGTATAAGGTCTATATGTGGCTCATGAGACTCTTTTATCACAGCAAAGGGTTAAGGTTAGTGGTTAGACAAATCTAATCCATCCATCCACGACCTATTTTGTTTTATCCCTCCTCTGTTTGGTCAACAGAGTGGCCATGGTCGGTTAAAGGTGCTATATATATATATATATATATATATATATATATATATATATATATATATATATATATATATATATATATATATATATGCATGCGATAGTGCTAGCGCTCGGACGTCCAAACGTCCGCGTGCTGCACTCTATTTCGCACGCTCCATGTAGGGCCCGCACCACATGAGCGACAAGCAGTGGCGGACCCATGATTCTGAAGTAGGGTATGCCCAAACCAAAGAAAAATTTTAGTTCAAAGATACAGAAGTTAAGAGATACATTTGAAATCTAATCAAGGCGCTGCTATCTCGGTCTCTACTTCTCTTGCATTTGGATTACGACGGCCATTAGTTGCTACTTCTACCTGATGCTCAATAGAAGGAGCATGCAGCCGAAGCTGGGAACGTGTGCCAGCGTGGGAAATGATTAGCCTGGGCCGTCACCTGTCGGTTGTGGATAGTGGGCTGGTGGGAAACAAATGAGTTTAGAAAATGGGTTGCGTGGGCTGCTTTGGATGAATAGACTAGTAATACTAGAGCTTACCTACATTATACATGTACATATACATACTAGCTACTAATTGTTTCCCCAAAAATGTTGGGTATGCCGGGGAATACCTAGGCACAACTGTAGATCCGCCCATGGCGACAAGAGGGGGAGGGGTGCAACGTCTCCGATTTGGAAGGACCTGGCCGCGGCGTCGTATGGATGCCCTGCAGGTGCCAGGAGGAGGACACACCGAGACGATGCAGCAGAAGGTGGGGGAAGAGTGATGCAACACCTGATCTAATTTTGAAACATCTAAATACAACAGTTGCAATATACGTTAGAAGACAGTTAAACACTTGAAACATGCTTATGAAACAAAAAACACCTCAGAAACACTTAAAAAAACACCTCAGAAACACTTGAAAACCATTGCAACCATACGCAACATTCAAATAAAACACATGCAATGTATGTGTGAAACATATGCAATGCATCCAGAAAACACAGATAAAACATGCATCTGAAACATCTAAAATACTTGAAACATACGCTCGCAATATGCCTCTGAAACAATTGCAACATATGCAACATCCCCTGATCTAGTTCTGTAACATCCATATTGCAATATACATCTGAAACACTTGAAACATTCATATGCAACATATGGGAAGGGAAGGCTAGGCCGGTCGACTCTGGCTGTCAGGGTCGGAGACGGCGACGAGCGGCTGCGCGCAAGCACCACCAGTACCAGGCTTGGCTCAGCGCTGCCGGGGTGGAGGGAGCTCGGTCGTTGGGGTGAGAGAGGGCGCCACCGGGGGTGGAAGGGCACCGCGTGGAGGAGAGTCGCCCACTCCCCTACAACACCACCGCGCCACCTCCATTGATCTCACTCGTGCTCCATGGATCTCACCGAGGTGGGGTGGGGGAGAGGGCCACGGATCCGCGGGCATTGGGCGCTCTCGGTGGGTGAGGACGCCAGGGTGGGGGAGGAGGACGCCGAGGTGGGGGAGGGCACATGTTGAGGTGGGTGAGGGCGCTGTTGTCAGCCAGGGAGGTAGCCATGGCCGCGCGTCGAGGTACGACGGAAGGAAGGAGGAAGCGAGGGATTGGGTGCGAAAGTGAGCAAAGTGAGGCATCCATCCGTCCAGACGTCTTAATTGGAGCGTTATCGATATATATAATAACAAACATCCAACACTGGCCTGTCTAGACCTTGCTATAGGCTTTCCATGGACATTGGATAGCTTCGGTGGAGCACGAGAGAGCACACATCGGAGTTATCTACAACTAGAAAAATGGTCGTTAAACTAGAAGTCTCTTTGTTGCTCTCTCTTCACTGCTGCTATGACTCGTCTGCCAGCCGCCGCTACCCATCGATGAAGCCTATCGCTACATCAGTACAATGCAACTCGTCTGTGTCTGATTATATGGTCCTGTCAGGTGCTTCTGGTTCCGGTGAAAAAAATTAGCCAAAGGCCCCCAAACGTAGCGCTGCGAATCCAGCTTTCTTTCCCCGCACTTCTTCACCCCATGTCATTTTCACGTAAAATCAAAAGCAGCCTCAGGCGAGTGTTGGGAGAAATCCAACTAATTTTCTGTATACCGCTCGCACCTCGTTCCTCTTCCTTATCTGCCTATCTACCCTGGCCGATCCTCCCTCCTCTCCAGCAACCACTCTCCTCTTTGGTGACGACTGTGACCGAATCTGGAGATGAGCACGACCTACGGTGGCTGCTCCTCTCTCCGTGACGAGCACGACCTTCGCGACGAGCGTGACCGGATCCGGTGACGACCATGATTGAATCTAGCAGTCGTTCCTCCTCGCGACGAGTACGCCTTCCGATAGCCGCTCCTCCTCTGCGGCGGCGGCTCCTCCCTCTGCGACGAGGGCCCTCCTCTTCGGCGGCGGTTCCTCTCTCTGTGCAAGCACTACCTACGACTGCTGCTCCTCACTACGCGAGGAGCGCGCATGGATCCGGAGGCCACTCATGCTCGCTAGTTCTCCCGACCTTCAACTTCTCCAAGGAAGCCTGCTCCCAAACGCCAAGCTTTTTGCCACTTTGATTCTAATCGAAGCCAACTTAGCGAGGAAGCCAGCTTTGAACCAAAGCATGGTCTACTAAAGCTGTCTCAAACAAGGCCTATGCTTATGTACTATGCACTTGTCAGTCCATGGCCCTCAGGCACCTGTCCGTGACTCTGCGTTACATGCATTGCCCATCCACGACCATGACCCCTTTGACCTTCGCCACGTGTCGTACGCCTCTTTGCACGTGTGGGCCCCACACATGTGTCTTTATCTATCTGCATCCTGGTGGACATCGTCTGTTTGCATCCGAGTATCCACCTAGTGCTCGTTCCGATTCGTCTATGGGCCTATTTGGTATAGATTATAAGCCGCTTATGGCCAAAATAAGCTAAAACCAACAGCCAAACGACACTATTTTGCAGCTTATTTTGGTTGCGCTTATTCCCAATGCTCTTATTTATACTGAAAAGCAGATGACGGATCAGACAAGCTTACTTTGACTGTGCTTTCTACTTCAAGATTCAAATTTCATAACATGATTTGCAACAAATAAATATCCTCGGGACTTTTTGGTTTTTGCTGAAGCCGTTTCTTAACCGTGTGGTGGGGCTTCAGACACAGTGGAGCCATCCAAAAAGCCCTGTCAAAGTTAAGAGCAGGTATATTGATGTTGTCTCCTAGACAATATTTTCCTAAACGCTAAACGGTAAACAGTTGGTCATCTACCGTTTAGCTATTATTCGGGACAAACAGTCTATTAAACAGGCTAAGCGACCAATTAGACGGGCTAAACGGATGATTAAACGAAAATGGCGTACCACCGTTAGCGTTTACACGATGTTTAAACAGGCTAAACGACCATTTAGGCAAACAATGCTCGTAGACGATCTCATGTAGTGTGTAATTTAAAATGATTTAATAGACAACATGTATAGTTGTCTCACAGTAAGTAATAAATTCTTAATTTGTGTATAGAATAAAAATAAAGTTGTAAGTTGCATGATAACAACTCATGTAATGTTATAATGCTTGTCTCATAATCTTAAATTTTAGTTTATAAAGTGGTTGTTTCACAACATAATAACCTTTTCTCTCTCTCATCTTTTCTTCACATAGGTAAAAATCATACGTGGCACTGTATGAGAGACTGATATATACTCTTTCTTAAAATAAGTGACCTTTTAGCTCATGATGAGATGGCATAGCGCACAGATAAAAGGTTTTTTTTTTTTATTATTTTTTACGGAGAGAGTAGCAATGTACTTGTGTTAAAACTACAGTAATTTTGGAAGACAAATGCTCAATTCACCCATCGTCTTCCCCACATTCTCTCTCCTGCCCCGTCGTTTCCTCCAACGGTCGGTTCGTCCCACACGCGGGCGCTCGAGCGCGACTTCCGCCGTCTCCCTCCCTTCCTGAATCCCGACCACCTCTCCTTCCATATGGGCAGTCCTACTCCAACCGCCTGGATTCCCCCACAAACCGCAGCGCCACCGCTGCGACGCTTACCCCGCCGCTGCCGCAATGATCTTCCGTCCCGGCACCGCCGTGTGGGTGGAACACCCGGACCTCGCCTGGGCCGAGGCCGAGGTCGTCTCCTCGCCCGCCTCCCCGTCCTCGCCGTCCTCAGTCGCTGTCGTCCTATCGACCGGTGTCAAGGTGAGGGCAGAACGACCCAGACAACCCATCGTTTCGATTTCCAAGCCCCGCTGCGTGCGCTGCAGGCCTGCAGCATAGGTGTTCGTCGAATTGCTAGCTTCATGGCTGGGTTGGTTTGCCCGTTTGGTTATTATCTTTGTGGCTGGTCTGTGGTGTGGGCAGGCTGTAGTAGATGGTAGGAAGGTCCTGCCGCGGGACACGGAGGCCGATCTTGGGGGCGTCGACGATATGACCAAGCTCGTCTACCTCCACGAGCCTGGGGTGCTCTGCAACCTCGCACTCCGATACACGCTCAACGAGATCTACGTGAGTGTCTCCATCTTTTCCACTCTTTCTTTAATCTCACAATGTCCATTGGCTGCACATTACTCGTATCCTGTAAGAAGTCTTTCCAAGAGGATAGTGGGCTAGTGGTCTCGTGTAAGATCATGTACGGGTCCAATGTATGTGGAATTGAGGGAAGGGACTATTTTGCCGATCTGTGCTAGCCCATATGTTGTGTTTTGTGGGAACATGTTGCTAATGTTGGTGTTATGTGTGCCATACATTATTCCGACGATTCTGTTGTTTCTTCAGACATACACAGGGCGCATCTTGATTGCTGTAAATCCTTTTGCAAAGCTCCCCCATATGTATGATATGCATATGATGGAGCAGTACAGAGGTGTGCAGTTCGGTGAATTGAGTCCACATGTTTTTGCCATTGCTGATGCATCATACAGGTATGAAACATGGAAACCAGCTTGCAGCGTGTTAGTTAGAAATTAGAACATGGAGTTTTACATGGCATATTTCTCTTTCTTGAAGAGCTATGGTTAGTGAGAACCACAGCCAGTCCATATTAGTCAGTGGAGAAAGCGGTGCTGGAAAAACAGAGACCACCAAACTCATTATGCGATATCTTACTTTTGTTGGGGGGCGTGCAATTGGTGATATCCGCTCTGTGGAGCAACAAGTTCTAGAGGTAACTTTCAGTTTTCTCATCAATTCTTTTGGTGCATGATTAACATGCCCTGTAGAAGGCTTTATGTTTTCTCAACTCTGCATCTATCCTGCTCTCATTTCAATGCAGTCAAATCCACTGTTGGAAGCTTTTGGTAATGCACGGACAGTGAGAAATGATAACTCCAGGTGAACTTCTTTACTTCTTTCATTGATTTTCTTGGAGTCAATCAACTTTTTTTTTACTATTTTGCATAAAAAGAATGCTTGTTTGATTCTTTGGCCGTACAACTATATACATCTTTTATTTGATAGTTTTTGAATAGTGAGGGTGCTATGCTTATTAATTTTTCAAAGGTGCTAGCGTTTTAGGTGTAATCCTCATTATAAAAAGAAATGAAGCTAGACACTTATATCAGTATGCTCATAGGTGTGAGAAAAAGGTTGTAGATAGGCATGATAGTATATTACTAGTAGGTGTACTGCTTTCTTCTATATACCCATAAATGTTTACTTACTAGTTTATTTCACTGCAGTCGATTTGGGAAATTTGTTGAAATTCAATTTGACAAATCCGGTAGAATATCTGGGGCTGCAGTTCGAACTTACCTCCTGGAACGGTCTCGTGTTGTGCAAATTTCTGAATCTGAAAGGAATTACCACTGCTTTTATCAACTTTGTGCATCTGGGAAGGTTTGTTTACAGACCTTTGGTGATTTTATATTAGCTATTATCCCTGAGACTTGTTCCCCATAACATGAAGCTGTAAAATTTGGATCTGGAAAATCCCCTACATTGTTTTCCAGGGAAGGACAAATTTTCCATTTCCTGAGGATTAAACTGATTTCAGGTGCTACCGATATATGCAACTAGTCATGAAAGATTATGCACATATTTCATAAAATAGGGTATGTTGTCATCTATAATCTCACATAAGTTTCAACTTGAAATACAACTTGTGTAAAGAGAAACAAAAAAAAAAGACAAATGCCACTAAGAAGTGAAGCTTCACCTCAAATATGGTGTTAAGTGACTATATATTACTCCATCCGTTCCAAATTGTAAGTTGTTTTGGCTTTTCTAGGTACATAGCTTTTGCTATGCACCTAGATATACACTATGTCTAGATACATAGTAATAACTATGTTTCTAAAAAAGCCAAAATGACTTACAATTTGGAATGAAGGGAATAGTATTATCATTAGACAAAGCGAAGCAGAAAAAATAGTTTAGAGGGCTATCCTGGACAACCGAAAAACTTGGGGGAGTAAATGGACATTTTCGTTTATGCAGTTCCTGTTTGCGTGCATCAAACTGTAATTGAGTCCACAAATTGACTAATTATGAATTGGGTGCTTTTAACCACTCTGCCATAGATGCTTAACTGGTAGCATTGTATATCATAAATAGCCAATTTTCGTAAAGAAGGATTTGCACAACAGCCAACAAAATGCTTTCGTTTGTGGAATCATTTTTTCCTCGACTTTGTTTGAACTTGGTATTTTAGTATTTGTGTCAACTACTCCATGGAATTATTTTCATTGTCATGAGAGATTGAGACTCTGTTGGGTTAAACCTCCTCATAGCTCAATATTTATCAATGTATGACTGTATGTTGTCTACATAAGTAACATTGTATGTGCTGCAGTTCAGAATTACTTAGCTCACAATTGATACTTAATGGTATATTAATTTGTATCACCAGGATGCAGATAAATATAAGCTTGCTCATCCTAGGAACTTTTACTACCTAAATCAAAGCCATATGTATGAATTAGAAGGGGTCAGCGATGCAGAAGAATATTTAAAAACACGGAGAGCTATGGACATTGTTGGTATATGTTTTTCTGATCAGGTTCATCTTGCCCTCATTCCAACACTAGGACAGAAAATTACCAAATTCTTGTTTCTCTTGATAAAAAATTTTGACTCGTGATGCTACCATGCACTCTCAGGAAGCTATATTCCGAATTGTGGCTGCTATCCTTCATCTAGGAAACATTGAATTTTCTCCTGGAAAGGAGTTTGATTCCTCTGTTATTAAGGATGAAAAATGTAAATTCCATCTCCAGATGGCTGCTGATTTACTTATGTGAGTATTTTATTATTCTTTATCTTAGTCTCCTGTCACTGGTGCTGTGCATCACAAAACTGCAAAGTGAACATGTTACTTTCTGTTGTGGACATAGTAGGCTCATACTGCTAATTCTCTCAGACTAAGTTATGTGTTTGCATTTGCTACTTATTGTTGATTCTGCTTTCCCAGCTTTCCATAAACTATTTCATCATAGATTGCTAAGTTGTGTTGCCTCACCATGAACCCTTCACATCAAACCCAGCGTCTCCTATTTAGTAACTCCCCAAGTTTCACACTTGCATAAAAAGGTAGCCTTTTCTGTAATAAGCTTTGTTGTTCAAGCAAATTGACAAATTCTATTATCTTTTGTTTTCTTTACAAGCTTGTGAGATATTATAGCTTCGAATGTAGTGAAGAAATACCTTAATGCATCAATGACTCTGTTAACTTTTCTAAATTCATAAGTATGTCCCATGGCCTTCTCTTTATTTTAACATGCTCATCAAACAACCCACTTCTTCATTTGAAAACTAACTTTTTGAGAAGTGTTAGGAAATGAGATTCTGTTGATTTGGCTAACCCTAGAAGGGTAACTATATAGGTAACCATACATGGGCCTCATGGGCCTAGCCTCATGGGCCTAATACACTCATATTTCAACACCCCCCATAGTCTGAACTACCGACGCAGCGGAGTTCCAGGCTGAACAAGAAAGAAGAAAGAACACACACGGCCCCCCCCCACAGACGCAACTAGCCATTGGTGATGTTGCGGCTGGAGCGAAACTCGGTGAAGGTCGAGGACGGGAGGCCTTTGGTGAAGATGTCCGCGAACTGGGAGGTGGTCGGAACATGAAGGACCCGCACCTCGCCCATGGCCACCCGATCACGGATAAAGTGTAGGTCGATCTCCACATCACGGACAAAGTGTAGGTCGATCTCCACATGCTTCGTCCGCTGGTGTTGGATGGGGTTGGTGGAGAGGTAGACCGCACTGACATTGTCGCAGTAGATCAGTGTGCTCCTGTAGGGTGAAGTGTGCAGCTCGGCAAGAAGCTGCCGGAGCCAGGAGGCCTCAGCCACGCCGTTAGCGACAGCGCGGTACTCCGCCTCGGCACTGGACCGGGAGACCACAGGCTGGCGTTTAGACGACCAGAACACTAGGTTGCCGCCCAAGAAGACAGCGTAGCCGGAGGTGGAGCGCCGAGTGTCCGGACACCCCGCCCAGTCAGCGTCAGTGTAGACGACAAGCTCGGCGGAGGAGGACAGGTGAAGGAGGAGGCCGTAGTCAATCGTGCCCCGGAGGTAGCGGAGGAGGCGCTTGAGAGCAGTGAGGTGAGGCTCCCGGGGATCATGCATGTGAAGACAGATCTGTTGAACTGCATAGGTGATGTCCGGCCGGGTGAAGGTGAGGTACTGAAGGGCACCAGCAAGACTCCGGTATGCAGTGGGATCTGACACTAGAGGGCCCTCAGCCTCTGACAACTTGCCCTGAGTGTCAACCGGAGTGGAGCAGGGGTTGCAGTCAGTCATCCCAGCCCGCTCTAGGATATCGCGAGTATACTGCCGCTGGTGAAGAAGTAACCCGGCAGGATAAGGCTCAACAGTGACTCCGAGGAAATGGTGGAGCACACCCAGATCCTTCATAGCAAACTCCTGCTGAAGAGCGGTAATGATGCGACGGAGAAGGGGCTCACTGGAGGCTGTGAGGACAATGTCATCAACATAGAGCAGCAGGTACGCAGTGTCAGCTCTATGGTGATAGATAAACAGAGATGTATCAGACTTGGCCTCCACAAACCCCAGTGTCAGCAGGAAAGCAGCAAACCGATGGTTCCACGCCTGGGGTGCCTGCTTGAGGCCGTAGAGAGACCTGTTGAGCCGGCAGACCGTGTCAGGACGGGAGGAATCAACGAACCCCGCCGGCTGACTGCAGTAGACTGTCTCGGTGAGAAGGCCGTGCAGAAAAGCATTCTTGACGTCCAGCTGATGGACGGGCCATGACCGAGCAAGCGCCAGTGAGAGCACGGTGCAGACGGTGGCCGGCTTGACCACCGGGCTGAAGGTCTCATCATAGTCGACCCTAGGGCGTTGAGTGAAGCCCCGGAGGACCCAGCGAGCCTTGTAGCGCTCGAGAGTGCCATCAGCCCGACACTTGTGGGTCCAGATCCACTTGCCGGTGACGACGTTGGAACCCGGCGGCCAGGGCACCAACTCCCATGTCTAATTGGCGAGGAGCGCGGCGTACTCCTCTTCCATCGCGCGGCGCCAGTGAGGGTCCAGCAAGGCGTCACAGACGGAAGAGGGTACGGGAGAGACCGGCGTGTCGCCGGGCAACGCCGCAAGGGCCCGGGGCGGCAGGGTGCCAGCCGCGTGCCGTGTCACCATCGGGTGAACATGCCGCGGGTGGCGGTGAAGCAGCGGCGGGTGGTAGACCGGCGGGGCGACATGGGCCGGCGGGGACTACGGCGGTGGTGTCGGTGTCCCCGGTGGGAAGAGACCTCGAGTGGTGGAGGCCGCGGCCGGCGCTAGTACACCCGTACCGGCGCAGCGAACCGCGAAGGAGGTGCCGGGGCAGCACCAGAGGACGACGGCGCCGAATCCGCGGCGAGCGGAGAGGCCGGGGCAGTAGCGGGGGACGAGGTCCCTGGATCCGCTGATGGATAAGTCTCTGTGTTGGCTGGTGGTTGTAGAGCTGCTGCAGTACGCAACACATGATCTTTGTGTCCAACATCTTTTGACTGTTGTTAGGAGCATCTAGGACAGCATCTGCTTTTAGGACAACAGTTGGCATCTAGGACAACATCTTAAACTAAGCAGTTAGCATCTAGACTAGCATCTTAGACTAGCATCTTGACATATGCTTGGCTGACTAGCAGCTTATAAATATGTATCCCAACCCCTCAGGTTGGCATGACATTGTATGAATTTGTGTGAAAAATAAACCAGAAAATTGCCCCAACTCCTAGTGTCATCCTCTCTCGATGAGAGTAAGGATTCTACTGCTCCCAAGAGTGCGAATCCAGCGACTAACATCCGCGCCAAGTGGAGAGGCCGGGGCTGCGCCAGAGGACGACTGGCCCGGACCAGCTTGGGAGCTGGGACAGGAGCCCGGCAAGGAGATTGGCGAAGCTGTACCTGCAAGAGACCACGAAAAAGGTGGCTGGACCACCGGGTCAGTGGGAAACAGGGAGGAGGGATCAGGAGCAGATGTGGCGGTGGGTGTGCTGGAGAAGGGGAAGACGGACTCATCGAACACCACATGACGAGAGATGAGGATCTGTCGGGAGGTAAGATCGAAACACCGGTATCCCTTGTGATCCAAGGAGTACTCGAGGAAGACACAGAGAGCAGAGCGGGGGTCCAGCTTGTGGGAAGAGGTGGCAACGGTGTTGGGGTAACACGCACACCCGAAGACGCGAAGGTGATCGTACCGAGGAGAGATACCGAAAAGGGCGTGGTGTGGCGTAGGAGCGGGACAGGCAGCGGAAGGAAGACGGTTGAGGAGGTAGGTGGAGGTGTGCAAGCCCTCAGCCCAGAAGCGAGCAGGAAGAGAGGCCTGAAACAGAAGGGTGCGTACGGTGTCGTTGGTGGTGCGAATCATGCGTTCAGCCTTGCCATTCTGTGAAGAAGTATATGGGCAAGACATGCGCAACTGAACACCGTGAGAGAGAAAGAAAGCACGGGAGGTGGAGTTATCAAACTTACGACCATTGTCACACTGGACGGCCTTGATGGTGAGACCGAACTGTGTGGACACCCAAGTGAAGAAGTGAAGAAGCGTGGAAAAAGTATCAGACTTCGCTCGCAAGGGAAAAGTCCACGAATAATACGAAAAATCATCGACCACCACAAGATAGTACTTATAACCAGAAATACTGATAACAGGAGATGTCCATAGGTCGCAATGTACAAGATCAAAAATGCGGGCCGCATGTGAAGAAGTAGGAAAAGGAAGACGAACATGTCGGCCCAATTGGCACGCATGACACAAATGCTCATCATGAGCCCGAGTACATGGAATGTCAGTGCTACGACTGAGCTGCATCAGGGCATCACGTTCAGGATGGCCGAAGCGCCGGTGCCAAGTGGTGGAGGAGGTAGAAGCGGCGAAAGCAGCTGACAAAACGGGCGGCGAAGAAGATGAAGTAGCCGCCGGAAAGCGCAGAATGTAAAGGGGCCCCGTGCTGTCACATCGGAGCAGAGGACGCCGGGAAGCCAAATCCTTTACAGTAAGACCAGAAGAGTCAAACTCCATAGAACAAGAATTGTCAGCTGTAAAACGACGAATAGAAAGAAGGTTGTGAACCATAGAAGGAGCAACAAGAACATCCGAAAGACGAAAGGAGCCATGAGCACTGGCGGTACCCACAGACGTGACAGGAAGACATGAACCATTTGCGACCATAATGGACGAAGGGAGAGAAGACGAGGGAGAATGGACAGAAGAAAGTATACCGGGGTCAGGAGTGGTGTGGTAGGTGGCACCCGAGTCGGCGATCCACTCAGGTCCGACAGGAGGTGTCAGGCCCATGGTGCTGAACGACCTTGCCAAGGCCGCCTGGTCCCAGCCCGCAAGCCCAGTCGGGGTGCCGGTGGGTGTAGCCCACGGAGGCATAGTGGAGACGCCAGGAGGTGGAGCACCAGTGAACATGGCCACCGGTGAGCGAGGCTCACCACCGGGAGCGTGGTAGGGCCACATAGAGATGCGCCCTGATCACGGGTTGTGGAAGGAAGGCCATGGTGTCCCCCTTGTGGCCCAACCGGTGCCTGACCACCAGCCGGTGTGTGGGTGACACCACCACGGCCTCCCCCGCGACCCCCACCGCGGCGACGACGACCGCCACGACCCCCCACCCCCGCTCTGCCCAGAGGGAGGGGGACCAAGAAGAGACGACGGCGGTGGAGCAGACGAACGTGGTGGAGCAGACAGACGCGGCGGAGTAGTTGCCAGAGCCGTCGAAGAAGACGAGGACCCTGGAGACGTGGCGGACCCCGGCTGGATGCCCTGAGTGAGCTCCTCCATGACAAGGTCGTCACGGACCTGCAGGAAGGTGGGGAAGGGCCGCTGACGGGTGATCTACGTCCTGAGGTGGGCGTAGCGGTCACTGAGCCCGCGGAGGACGTTGAGGACCAAGATTTGATCCTCCACGGGCCAGCCGAGGTCGCCAAGGGAGTCTGCCATGCCCTTCATCCGACGACAGAACTCGCCAACGGAGAGGTCACCCTGGACGAAGGTGCGGAAGCTCGCGTCGAGACGCAGAGCCCGGGCCTCGGCGTTGCCCAGGAACTGGCCCTCAAGGGCAAGCCATGCCCGGCGCGCGTCAGGGGAGTTGCGGACGAGGTCGTGGAGGTCCAGGGAGATCGTCCCTAGGATCCAGGAGAGGACGATGCTGTCGAGACGGAGCCATGACGGGGTCTGGACGACGACCGAGGCGTCAACAAGGACGTGGTCGTCGAGGGCGTAGCGGCGGAGAGTGAGAAGCACCAGATCCCGCCAGCGGGCGTAGGAGGGCGACTCAGGCTCGAGGACGACCGGAACGAGGAGGCGAATGTTCTGGACCCCCCGGCTTGGTAGTGCAACTGAGTCACGAGCGGGTCGGCCGGGTCGTGCCAGAGGACGGCGGTGTGGGACATGCGGCGTCCCGACGAGTCGGAGGAGGTGGCCCCAGCGTCCTGGGAGGCGGGAGAGGCGAGGAGCTGCTCCGCCTTGGCGATCTGGCGGGCCAGGGCATCGGCCGCATCGCGCTCACGCTCCCACACGAGGGCAGCGGCGCGCACACGAGCCTGCCCCTCCGCGGCGGCAGCCCGGGCAGCGACGAGAGCGGCGACGAGGGCGGAGTCCGGACGCGTACTGTGGAGGGGCGGCGGAGGTGCAGTTGGGAGCGGATCGATGCCCTGAGGTAGCAGAGGCAGAGCACCGACGGCCCCACCACCAGGAATGCCGATGGTGGCTGCTGGGAGCAGAGCCGCCCCGCGGAGGTGCAGGCCAGGCAGTGGAGGACCAAGACCCAGGCCTAGGCGGACCGGTCCAGCCGGCGCCAGTCCCCCAGCAGCGGCAGCAACAGAGTCAGGTCCCGGCGGCGGTGGTGTGGAGCCTCCAGGCGGCGGCGGGTGGAAGCCGAGGCCTGCAGCGGCAGCAACTGCAAGCGCGCCGCCATCCCCGGCCTCCTCCACCGCGTCAGGAACAGGAGGATTGGCCCCGCCGCCATGGCCAGCAGGAGTCGCGGCCAGAGCGCCGGCGGCTCCCGTGCCGAGAGCTGCGGCCGCGCCAGGAGGAGAGGCGGCAGTAGGCGCGGCGGGTGGAGCAGCCACCACCTGGGCCCAGGAGGAGGAGGGGGAGGGAAGTAGCTGTAGTAGGATGGAGGAGGAGGTGGGGCGCCGGCCATGGCGGCGGCGGCGGCTAGCCAACCGGCGGCGGCGACGGCGGCTGGGAAGAGGGGTGGGGAGGAAAAAAAAACAAACCCTAGGCTGCTGATACTATGTTAGGAAATGAGATTCTATTGATTTGGCTAACCTTAGAAGGGTAGCTATATAGGTAACCATACATGGGCCTCATGGGCCTAATACACTCATATTCCAATAAGAAGCACGGTGCCTTACTCATTTTATTAGAGCTTTAGACATTGCCTTTTATGTGCTCTGTTATTTTTTGGGGAAATATATGATATTAGCAGTGCTCATGATCACATGCATTGGTTCTTTGTGAGCATCACCAAAAAAATTCATCGACAATTTAAAAATGATTTATGAATTATGTTAATATGTTATGTCTAGGCATTATTTTATGGGAGTTCTTGTTTTTTTTTCTAGGGTTGATGCAAGCCTTTTGCTTTCAACTCTGTGCTATCGCACAATTAAAACTCCTGAAGGAAACATAATCAAGGCAGTTGACAGTTCTGCAGCTGTCATCGGTCGTGATACTCTTGCAAAGACTGTTTATGCTCGACTATTTGATTGGTATGACCATGTCTCCTCGTGAACTGCTTTACATTTTTTCAATGCGGTGCTTATAGCGTGGCTACTGCAGGCTTGTTGACAACATTAATAAGTCCATTGGGCAGGACATGGAGTCTAGGTCACAGATTGGGGTCTTGGACATCTATGGTTTTGAGTGTTTCAAATATAACAGGTCAGGCTTTCGGTCTTTCTTTCAAACTAATAAGCAGAGACCTAGCCAAAATGTTAGCTTTGTGTCGGTGGCTATTCTTCAAGGAGCTTCATAATTAAAAAATATTACCTAGTACAAGTATTATTGTATTAATGTGATGCTAAATTTTGATATTTTCTTCAAGTTTCAAGAAGACAACCAAAAGCCTAATATTCCCCTGTCAAGAAGCAGGTTGACCAAATTGTTGGAATGAATGGACTAGATTGATTAGGCTAACCCTAGAAGGGTAGCTATATAGTGTAGCATACATGGGCCTCATGGGCCTAGCCACATGGGCCTTAGACATATACTCCAACACCCCCCGCAGTCTGAACTACCGACGCAGCGGAGTCAGACTGTACACCAGGAAAAGAAAATACATACGAGCCCCCCCCTACAAACACAACTAGCCACTGGTGATGTTGAGGCTGGAGCGAAAGGTGGTGAAGGTCGACGATGGAAGGCCCTTGGTGAAGATATCGGCGAACTGAGACGTCGTTGGTACATGTAGGACTCGCACCTCGCCGATGGCAACCCGATCACGGACGAAGTGAAGGTCGATCTCCACATGCTTGGTCCGCTGGTGCTGCACGGGGTTGGTGGAGAGGTAGATGGCACTAACGTTGTCGCAGTAGATAAGCGTGCTCCGGAGAAGAGGGTTATGGAGCTCGGTCAGGAGCTGTCGGAGCCAAGAAGCCTCGGCCACGCCATTGGCCACGACGCGGTACTCCGCCTCGGCACTGGAGCGGGAGGCCACCTGCTGACGCTTGGACGACCAAGACACCAGGTTGCCGCCCAAGAAGACAGCGTAGCCGGAGGTGGAGCGCCAAGTGTCCGGACATCCGGCTCAGTCAGCGTCAGTGTAGACAACCATCTCGGTGGAGGAGGACCGCCGGTGAAGGAGCAGGCCGTAGCCCACAGTGCCTCGGAGGTAGCGGAGGAGGCGCTTGAGGGGCAGTGAGGTGGGGCTCCCGCGGATCATGCATACGAAGGCACAGCTGCTGAACCGCATAAGTGATGTCCGGTCGAGTGAAGGTGAGGTACTGGAGAGCACCAGCAAGACTCCGGTACGCGGTGGGATCAGACACCGGGTTCCCCTCAGCCTCGGACATCTTGCCCTGTGTATCCACTGGAGTGGAGCAGGGGTTGCAGTTTGTCATCCCAGCTTGCTCAAGGATGTCAAGAGTGTACTGTCGCTGGTGAAGAAGAAGTCCAGCAGGATGAGGCGCAACAGTGACCCCAAGGAAGTGGTGGAGCACACCCAGATCCTTCATAGCAAATTCCTACTGGAGAGGTGATGATGCGGCGAAGGAGTGACTCACTGGAGGCGGTGAGGACAATGTCTAGAGCAGTAGATACGCAGTCTCCGCTCCATGGTGGAAGATGAACAGTGACGTATTGGACTTGGCCTCCACAAACCCCAGTGATCGCAGAAAGGCAGCAAAGCGATGGTTCCATGCCCGGAGGGCCTGCTTGAGGCCATAGAGAGATCTGTTGAGCCTGCAGACCATGTCAGGACACGAGGAGTCAACAAACCCGGCCGGCTGACTGCAGTAAACTGTCTCAGTGAGAAGACCATGCAGGAAGGCATTCTTGACATCCAGCTGATGCACGGGCCAAGAGCGAGTGAGTGCGAGGGAGAGCACCGTGCGGACTGTAGCCGGCTTCACCACTGGACTGAAAGTCTCATCATAGTCAACACCAGGCCGCTGAGTGAAACCCCGGAGAACCCAACGAGCCTTGTACCTCTCGAGAGTGCCATCAGCCCGACGCTTATGTGTCCAGATCCACTTGCCGGTGACGACGTTGGAGCCTGGGGGACATGGCACCAGATCCCAGGTCCTGTTGGCGAGGAGAGCCGCGTACTCCTCTTCCATCGCGTGGCGCCAGTGAGGGTCCAGCAAGGCCTCGCGGACGGAAGAGGGTACTGGAGAGACCTGCGAGTCAACGGGCATCGCCGCAAGAGCCCGGGGCTGCAGGGTCCCGGCCGCATGTCGTGTCACCATAGGATGAACATGACACGGGTGGCGGTGAAGGAGCGGCGGGTGGTACACCAGGGGCTCAACGCGAGCAGTGTGGGGCTGCGGTGACGGCCCCGGTGTCCCTGGCGGAGAGGAAGACGGCTCCGGTGGTGACGCCGGCGAAGGAGGGGCCACCGGCGGTGGCAAAGGTGCCGTTGCAGGCCGGGCCCGGCGCTGGTACACGAGGATCGGCCGGGCGAAGCGCGCAGTCGGAGCCGAAGGTGACGGCCGGGGACCCCCGTCAGTCGGAATGACAGGGGCCGGCCCGGAAGGGTCCCCGTCCATGCTCGAACGAGGAGCAGGGTCGGGGGAAGCACTGGCCGACGGTGAGCTGGGGTACGGGGCCGTAGAACCTGCAGGAAACAAAGGCAAAGGTGGCTCGACCACCGCATCAGTGGGTAAAAGGGAGGAGAGGTCAAGCCCGGAGGTGGAAGGGGTGGTGGTGGTGGAAAAGGGGAAGACAGACTCATCGAACACCACATGGCGTGAGATGAGGACCCGACGAGAGGTGAGGTCGTAGCAGCGGTACCCCTTGTGGTCCGGGGAGTACCCAAGGAAGACACAGAGAGTGGATCGGGGAGCCAGCTTGTGAGGAGCAGTGGCCGTGGTGTTAGGGTAACACGTACACCCAAAGACTCGAAGGTGGTCATACCTCGGAGGGGTACCGAAAAGAGCGTGGTGCGGCGTGGGAGCCGGGCAAGCAGCGGAAGGAAGGCGGTTAAGGAGATAGGTGGAGGTGTGCAGGCTCTCTGCCCAGAAACGAGCGGGGAGTGAGGCCTGGAGAAGGAGGGTACGCACGATGTCATTGGTGGTGCGAATCATGCGCTCCGCCTTGCCGTTCTGAGAGGAGGTGTACGGGCAAGACATGCGCAACTGGACACCGCGAGAGAGGAAGAAGGCCCGGGAGGTGGAGTTATTGAACTCACGGCCATTGTCGCACTGGACGGCCTTGATGGTGAGGCCGAACTGAGTGGAAACCCAAGCGAAGAAATGGTGAAGCGCGGGGAATGTCTCGGACTTGGCACGTAAGGGAAAAGTCCACGAGTAGTGAGAAAAATCATCAACCACCACCAGATAGTACTTATAGCCAGAAATGCTGAGTACAGGAGACGTCCATAGGTCGCAATGTACAAGATCAAAAATGCGAGCCGCATGTGAAGAATTAGAAAAAGGAAGACGAACATGATGGCCCATTTGGCACGCATGACACAAATGCTCATCATGAGCTCGAGTACAACGAATGTCTGAGCTATGACTAAGCTGCATCAGGGCATCACGTCCAGGATGGCCGAGGCGCCGGTGCCAAGTAGTAGAAGAGGTGGTGGCGAAGGCAGCTGACAAAAGCGAAGATGGCGAGGCAGACACCGGAAAACGGAGGGTGTAAAGGGGCCCCGTACTGTCACATCGGAGCAGAGGACGCCGGGTAGCCAAATCCTTCACAGTAAGACCAGAAGAGTCAAACTCGGCCATGGCGCCCGACGGCCGGCCGGTGAGGGTGGCGGCCCCTGGTGGCTGTCCCTGGCGGCTGAGGGAGGGAGGGAGAAAGGGGAGAAAAACTAGGCTCTTGATACCATGTTGGAATGAATGGACTAGATTGATTAGGCTAACCCTAAAAGGGTAGCTATATAGTGTAGCATACATGGGCCTTAGACATATACTCCAACACAAAATTTGAAGTTTGTTATGTTGGCCATTCTTGAAGGAACTGTTTGTCTCGAAATAATACCACCACAATATTTATGCAATGCTAATTTTTGTTAACAAACACCAGTGCTAGATTTGGTTAGCAAATAACGAGCTAGCTCGCAACTCAGTAATGTTAGGCATGTTTGGTCCTCTTGGCTTCTCTTGCATAGCATGCTCTTGGGCAAGGACTTTTGAATGGAATAAGAATTCTGTTGGCTGCCCTTGGTTGTAAGAGAACTTCAAATGGAAAAAATCTCATTCATGGCAATAAAAAAATCTTAATGCACTTCGTTATTCCTTGTAGTGTTTGTACTTGATTGATAAATTTTTGTATAGTAGACTAGTTGGCATGTTCTGAAGCTGATGGCCCTATATAATACACCAGCACTTACTTAGTTTCATGCACTTTGGTTGAATTCTTTTAATGGTGAATTGTAACATTCCCACACACAAAAAGAGCAGGTTGAAAGCTACATTGTAGTACAATTCAATTCCAACCTACACTGTTAGCTGTCTTACTTCACAATTCACTTGAAGATTCTTCAACTCTATTGCTAATACTTTTGAAAGATTATTTAGATAAATCTATTTTTCTTTTCAAATTTCTGATGGCCCTTCCTTCTGCTAGCTTTGAGCAGTTGTGCATCAATTTTGCTAATGAAAAGCTTCAACAGCATTTTAATAAGGTATTTTATGACCCTGCCTATGTCCTTCCTCATAATCACAAACTTATTTGATTCCTTTGTATTTTGAATTTTTTGATCCAGCATGTTTTCAAGATGGAGCAGGAGGAATATAAAACAGAAGAAATTAATTGGAGCTACATTGAATTTGTTGATAACCAAGATATATTGGATCTTATTGAAAAGGTCTAAATTTCTAAAACTAAGAGAATCTATAGTTACATTTGAAATATTCCCTGTTATTTGTGATGATATGAATGCCAATTTTGTATTGCTTGCTCACATTTTCTTTTAGTTTTCATACCAGTGTGCACATATAATGAACATACAAAGGTCTTGACATGCCTGTGGCATGTGCCAGTGAAGTTTGCAACATTCTGTGTTCATAAATTGTTTCTGTGCAGAATATGATATGGTAGTTATATTTGATTTACCTTTACCAGCTTGGCTAAACTTTTCAAGGTTTTCCTTTCTCCCTTCTGATTGTGGTAGGCGCCTATATCTGTAATGATGTTTGTAGCTTTGCCATATATAGTAATTGTTTGACATAGTGCTGAACTAAATTCAGAATAATTTTAAAATTGAAACAGAGCTAAAGGTGTTGGTTATCTCCCATTGAATCTAAAAAGGGCATAAGTTAATTTGATGCACAATTTTCCTATTGACAATAGTTTCTAAATCGTACTTTTCATTTTACAGAAATATCATTGCTGTAGTTATGCTAAAACCTTGATCTTAATAGTAATGTGTTCTATAAAAACGTAATCCATATAGCACTGGTTACAGACGTACACTTATGAGGAGGAAAGTTGGTACATCCTTCTGCTTGCTAATGTACATGTAATGTAACTGAACATTTGAACTTCTGAAAAACATGGTATATCACTGCATGTGTTTTCTTTTCTCGAACATATATCACTGAATGTGTTTTTCTTGTCGGAATCTTTCCTCAATTTATGTTTCATGCTAGCATATTATCTAAATATATGAAAAATAATTCAAAGTAACTGTATCTTTAATCACTGTCTTTAACATTTAGAAGTCTTTTTGGCATGTGTCTGAGTGGATATTTAACTTGCATATTCTATTCAATACCATCTACTTACAACAACAACAACAACAACAACAACATAGCCTTTTATCCCAAGCAAGTTGGGGTAGGCTAGAGATGAAACCCAAAAGAGACGAGAAACAGGGAGACACAAAAAGGACATAAAGGGAGACAAAAGAGGTCACGGTTCCGGCATGTTGATTGCCAATCTCCAAGCGCTCCTATCCATAGCTAAATCCTTAGAGATATTCCACTCCTTAAGATCTCTCTTAACGGACTCGTCCCAAGTTAGTTTAGGTCGACCTCTACCGCTCTTTACATTATCGGCCCGCTTTAGAACTCCACTACGCACCGGCGCCTCAGGAGACCTCCGTTGGACATGTCCAAACCATCTCAACCGATGTTGAATCAGTTTCTCCTCAATTGGTGCCACCCCAACCCTATCCCGAATATCGTCGTTCCGGACTCTATCCCTTCTTGTGTGCCCACAACACCAACGCAACATACGCATCTCTGCTACACTCAATTGCTGGACATGTCGCCTTTTTGTAGGCCAACACTCAGCACCGTATAACATAGCCGGACGAATCGCCGTCCTATAGAACTTACCTTTCAGCTTCTGAGGCACCCTTTTGTCACAGAGGACACCAGAAGCTTGACGCCATTTCAACCAGCCGGCTGAAATTCTATGCCTAACATCTTCATCAATGTCTCCGTCCTTTTGTAGCATCGACCCTAAATACCGAAAAGTATCCTTCTTGGCCACCACTTGCCCATCGAGGCTAACATCTCCCTCCTCATGCCTAGTCGCGCTAAAATCGCACCTCATGTACTCGGTCTTAGTCCTACTAAGTCTGAACCCTTTCGACTCTAACGTGTGCCTCCATAATTCTAACTTCCTATTAACCCCTGCCCTACTGTCGTCAACTAGCACCACATCATCAGCAAAGAGCATACACCAAGGGATACCACCTTGTATGTCCCTTGTGACCTCATCCATCACCAAAGCAAATAAATAAGGGCTCAAAGCTGACCCCTGATGCAGTCCTATTTTAATTGGAAAGTCACTGGTGTCGCCATCACATGTTCGGACAAACGTCACCACATCCTACTTATATTACCAAATTTGCAGAAAATGATTAGTTGCATCCTTGTTGATGGCATCCTTGAATATATATCTAGTGCTGAAATTTTATTTGGTTTCACCTATGTGTGGATTTATATAATTGTGCTATTTCTTTTTTGTTTTGCAGAAACCAATAGGCATAGTTTCACTTTTGGATGAAGCATGGTAGGATTTTCATACTGTGTTATCAAACACTTAAGAGTTCAAAATTCTAACTCCTTTCTAGTCTTGTTAAACAGCATGCTTGGAAAATCAACACATGAAACTTTTGCGATGAAGTTATTTCAGAATTTAAGAGCACACCCGAGACTAGAAAAACCAAAGCTCTCAAAGACGGATTTCGCCCTGTCGCATTTTGCTGGAAAGGCATGTCCTGTGAATCACATTTCTTGTAAGCTATTCTTAGCATTTTGTTGCTCTGACTAGGTTAGAGCATGTGGCAATGAATGGTCTACTTTTTGTAGGTGACCTACCAAACTGATTTATTTTTGGAGAAGAACCGAGATTATGTTATTGCAGAGCACCAGAATCTTTTGTCTTCTTCAAAATGCTCATTTATTTCTGGTCTCTTTGCTTCACACCAAGATGATCCATTGAAATCATCTTATAAGTTTTCTTCAGTAGCTTCACGATTTAAGGTATAGTGCTGCACGTTACTGTTTTCTTTATTTCCTCTGGGCATAATTGTTTGTTTTTCTAGATTCTTGCTTTATTTACTGTTTCTGGGTTATTTATCTTTACTGTTCTGGTCAGGGCACATTAGATATTTGTTTACAGCTATTTGTGTGTGTCGGTACCAGTAGTATAGGGGTACCCACATTCAACGATAATAAAACTAAAACGACTAAGCCATGACGAAACACAGCCCACTTCAAAACGCGCGTCAGGTCCGCCTCGTATGAGGCCGGCTCGACGGGATGCCTCGACCGCATCCCGTCTCCGACTCGTACGAAACCCCCTCGACGGGAGGCCTCGACTGCGCCCCGTCCCGCACGACAAAACGCCTCGACCGAACTCCGACTCGCGTGAGCCTGGGTCGAGGCGCTCGATCCCCTCTTTCTCCACCTACCCTGGGACAAAAGTCATAGCATTTAATGCAATTACCTACTACCACCTACCGGCATGGCCGCAACCAGGGTCGACGTGGGAACAATACCAGTGTCAGTCCTCACTGTTTTACCGCCCATCCCGTGATGGGAGGTGAAAAACGTCACTGTACCCACCTTACCGCACACTGTACGTCACTAGTTACCCTCGAGGGAGGATACGACAAAGTCCGTACACCGCGATTCCAGGGATTCGGACTTATCCGATCGGCCTCGACCCGGCCTCGACCTGGCCTCGACGCCTAACACAGCACAACAGGGAAGGAAGGACGGTATGGCGCGGCGCTCCGGGTCATTTCGGCGTCTTGTCCTCTGTAACACCATGGTGTCCAGGGATGGCCTCCCATTTCTAGGGCACGTCGCTACAGTCACCTCGACAGTGATCGACAAAACATCATCTCAAGGCATCCGTTGCCCTGGCCTCCTCTAGTCCTATAAAAGGGTAGGCCAGGGCTCTGGAGAGGACGGACGACAAGCCACACTCAAGATAGCGATCAACATCTCAAGCAATCATCTTGTATTTCTTTTTCTCCTCTTTGAGACCTGGGCTCACCGCCATCTCTCGCAAGCTTGTAACCCCTACGCAAGCACCTCGGTGCAAGGAAATACAAAATCTCCCCTCCCCCGCTGGACGTAGGGCCTTCTTTTGTCCGAACCAGGATAAACCCCCGTGTGTTCTCCTTGCATCACCATCCAGGAAAGGGACACGCAGTATTTACTCGTTGGTCTAGGACCTCCTCGGGTCCGAACACCGACAGTTGGCGCGCCAGGTAGGGGCACGCTGCGTGCCAACGTCGCTTTCCCGCCTTTTTCCTGGATGGCTGACCCCGAACGCCCTATCCCGTTGGCCACGGTAATCTGGTTCGGAAGTTTGGAGTTCATGTCGCTTGGCTACGGCTACGATATGGTCCTACTCCCACCAAGGCACCCAACCGACGAAGATTACGAGCTCTCCCAGCCTGGGGGAGCAATCCGCCGGTATCGTCGCTCCAGGCAGGCGCGAGCCGCCCGACGACGACGAGCCCGGCGCAACCACCGTCTTCATCTCGCGGAGGGTGACGGGATTCCCCGGTCTGGCACCCCCCAGCCCGACGCCGACCCAGACTTCCTCGTCGAAGGTCTGGGCAGGATAAGCTTGGCCGAGGATAACATACCGACGGAGAATCCCGCCGCTCCCCCGTCCGGTGAGACACCGCTACCCGGAGCACCCGCTCCGGCGTGGACACCCACATCCCCTTCACCGTTCCCGTTTGGGCTAGATTCGGCTGCCCGGGTGTACACTTCTTCTGTGAGCACTTGCATGAGTGTTTATGAGGAACTTCCCGGGCACCATCTGCGCTCCACTCTGGACCTCGTTGCGTCCACGCCGGCTTCTGATTATCTGGACTCTACGGAGGCACCAGAAGCAGAACCCCGTGTGACCACTTCCCAACGTTGCAACCCCGGTGACGACTTGCAACGACCACACATTCCCCCGTCATACTACTACTTCGGCGCTCCTGACTCCGATTCGGCTGATGACGCCTACGATCCGACCCGCGAGTGCTTCAACGTCGATGTTGAAGGCACGTCGGAATCGCAGGAAGAAGAGCCGGTCGAAGGAAGGCACACGCCCCCTCACGACGAGCTCCCTGCCGGGCGGGACGAGGCTCAACTCCTTGCGGATCAGGGAATGCAGCTCGAGCAAATCCGCGAGCTGCAGGAAAAGCTCGACGAGGAACGGCAAAACCAGTATCTGCTTAAACAAACCCTCGAGCTTGAGCGCGCGGAACGCGCACTTGGCGGGAGAGCTCGCGAGAGAGCTCGCGACGTCAACCGTCGCATCGGCGAGGACCGGGCTGCCGACCCCCCGTTTTTCGCTCGAGCCAGCCAGAACGTCGTCGCCGCCGCCATGCTCCTTCGCAACATGCCCGAGCCGTCAAATCCTGATGCCCGTCGGGCTCGAGATGAGATCCGAGAACTCCTCGAGACCGCTGCCCTGCAGCAGGCCGAGAGCTCTGCCTCGAGGCGACGCGAGCCCGCCTCGGAGCGGCTCGCAGAGCCCTCCCGACATGAGAGAGAGGCCTCGGTTCATCCCGAACCTTCCCGACGGATCCGGATAGCTCCCGCCCCTGAACCTGTCACTCACGACCGGGGACCTCGAGACACCCGTGGTAACATCGTCGAGCGCCGCACGCGCAAACACGGTGACGGCGTGGCTCGAGGTTACCACGTGCACAGGGGCGGGCGTTACGACAGCTCGGAGGACTGCAGTCCTTCACCCGAGCCTCCGGGCCCTCGGGTCTTCAGTAAGGCTATCCGCGAAACGATACTCCCGGCGCAGTTCCGCCCTCCCACGACCCTTGCCAAGTACAACGGCGAGACCAAACCCGAACTTTGGCTCGCCGATTTCTGCTTGGCATGTCAGCTGGGCGGGGCCACCGACGACCGGGTCATCATCCGACAGCTCCCCCTGTTCCTCTCCGACACCGCTCGAGCCTGGCTCGAGGATCTCCCACCCCAACAGATCCACGACTGGGATGATCTCGTGAGGGTGTTCGAGGGAAACTTTAAGGGAACTTACATGCGCCCCGGCAACTCGTGGGACCTCCGGAGTTGTAAGCAGAAGCCAGGTGAATCCCTCCGGGATTACATTCGGCGCTTCTTCAGGCAACGTACCGAACTCCCCAACGTCACCGACTCCGACGTCATTATGGCTTTCCTCTCTGGCACCACTTGCAAAGAGTTGGTCCGAGAGTTGGGCCGCCACACCCCACTCACTGCCAACGGATTGATGGACATCGTCACCAACTTTGCCGCCGGCGAGGAGGCGGTTGGTGCCATCTTCGGCGGTGAGCAGGACAAAGAGAAGCAGAAGGCTGACGATCCCGCGAGCTCCACCCGGGGCTCCAAGAGGAACAACCGTAAGAAGAAGAAAGGCCAGTAGGGCAAGCCCGAGGCTCCGGCCGACGAGCTTGTCGCCGCTACCGAGCGCAAGAAGCCTCGAGGCCCCCCCGGCGGGGGCGTCTTTGACAAAATGCTCAAAGAGCCGTGCCCCTACCACAAGGGACCCACTAATCATAACCTCGAAGATTGTCATATGCTCCGCAGGTACTTCGAGGGTGCAGGCAGTAAGAACACCGACAAGAAGGAAGACGCGAAGGATGACAAGGATGAAGGGTTCCCCGAGATCCACGATTGCTTCATAATCTGCGGAGGACCCTCGACCCGCCTCTCAGCGCGCCAGCACAAGTGAGAGCGGCGCGAGGTTTTCTCCGTACAAACGGCGGTTCCCCGACTGGTCTGCGGTGGCCATCACTTTCGACCGTGATGATCACCCTGACTACATCCCCAATCCAGGGGTCTACCCTCTTGTTGTTGATCCCGTCATCGCCAACACACGCCTCACCAAAGTACTCATGGACGGCGGAAGCAGCCTCAACATCATCTACTCCCAGACCCTCGACCTTCTGGGGGTCGAGAGAGCGCGCCTCCAACCTAGCGTTGGGGGCTTCCACGGAGTCGTGCCAGGGAAACGGGCGGAGCCCCTCGGACGGGTCGATCTGCCCGTTTGTTTTGGCACACCGGCCAACTTCAGAAAGGAGACCCTCACCTTCGAGGTGGTCGGATTCCGTGGGACATACCACACTATCCTCGGGCGCCCGTGCTACGCCAAGTTCATGGCTGTGCCGAACTACACCTATCTCAAGCTCAAGATGCCAGGTCCAAACGACGTCATCACTGTGGGGCCCTCGTACGAACATGCCTACGAATGCGACGTCGAGTGCGTCGAGCACGGCGAGGCTGTTTTGGAGTCGGTGACTTTGGCTGCAGACCTCGACGGTCTTGCGAACGAGGTTCCCGACCCAAAGCGCCACGCCGGCAGCTTCGAGCCCGCGGAAGACGTCAAGCTCGTACCCCTCGACCCCGCTAATCCCAACGGGAAGGCGCTGAGCATCAGCGCCACCCTCGATCCGAAATAGGAAACCGTGCTCGTCGACTTTCTCCGCGCAAACTCCGACATCTTTGCGTGGAGTCCCTCGGATATGCCGGGCATACCCAGGGAAGTCGCCGAGCACGCCTTGAAAATCCGGGCCGGATCCAAACAGGTGAAGCAACGCCTGCGCCGCTTCGACGAGGAGAAGCGCAGGGTCATCGGCGAGGAGATCCACAAGCTGTTGGAGGCCGGATTCATCAAGGAGGTTCATCATCCTGAGTGGCTAGCTAATCCTGTATTAGTTAAGAAAAAGAGTGGGAAATGAAGGATGTGTGTAGACTATACTAGTTTGAATAAAGCATGTCCAAAAGTTCCCTTCCCTTTGCCACGCATTGATCAGATCGTTGATTCCACTGCGGGATGTGAAACTCTCTCGTTCTTAGACGCCTACTCCGGTTACCACCAGATCAAAATGAAGGAGTCCGACCAGCTCGCGACTTCATTCATTACCCCATTCGGCATGTACTGCTATGTTACGATGCCCTTCGGTCTCTGGAACGCAGGGGCCACGTACCAGCGGTGCATGCAGCACGTTTTTGGGGAACACATCAGGTCGACGGTCGAGGCTTATGTCGACGACATCGTTGTCAAGACAAAACAAGCCAACGGTCTGGTCAACGACCTCGACGTTGCGTTAAAATGCCTTCGGGCAAAGAAAATCAAGCTCAACCCCGAGAAATGCGTCTTTGGTGTCCCTCGAGGCATGCTTTTAGGATTCATCGTGTCCAAACGCGGCATCGAGGCCAACCCCGAAAAAATCTCTGCCATAACTAAGATGGGCCCCATCCGAGATCTGAAGGGCGTACAGAGGGTCACTGGTTGCCTTGCAGCGCTCAGCCGTTTCATTTCACGCCTCGGCGAAAAGGCGCTCCCTTTGTACCGTCTCCTAAAGAAATCGCAGCATTTTTCATGGACCCTCGAGGCTGAGGAAGCCCTCACAAAACTCAAGGCCACGCTCTCTAACTCACCCATCCTCGTCCCTCCGACCCCAGGGGAACCGCTCCTACTGTATGTCGCTGCGACGTCACAAGTAGTCAGTTCGGTCCTGGTTGTCGAACGGGCCGAGTAGGCGCATACCTTGCTTGTCCAGAGGCCGGTCTATTTCATCAGCGAGGTGCTCTCAGAAACTAAGGTTCGATACCCTCAAATTCAGAAACTGCTATACGCCGTCGTCCTGACGCGGCGCAAGCTCCGACACTACTTCGAGGGCCACCCGGTTACTGTGGTTTCTTCTTTCCCCTTGGGAGAGATAGCCCGGAACCGGGAAGCCTCGGGTAGGATCGCTAAATGGGCGGTCGAGCTCATGGGCGAGACCCTGTCCTATACACCGCGCAAGGCTATCAAGTCACAGGTATTAGCAGATTTTCTGGCTGAATGGACCGACACCCAACTCCCTCCCGCACAGCTCCAGGCCGAGCTCTGGACCATGTACTTCGATGGGTCGTTAATGAAAACAGGAGCAGGCGCGGGCTTGCTCTTCATCTCACCCCTCGGGGTTCACATGTGCTACGTCATCCGGCTTCATTTTTCTGCGTCAAACAACGTCGCTGAGTACGAGGCACTCGTCACGGGGCTGAGAATTGCCATCGAGCTCGGGGTCCGGCACCTTGATGTTCGAGGCGACTCCCAGCTCGTGATCGACCAGGTCATGAAGAGCTCGAATTGCCGTGACCCCAAAATGGAAGCCTACTGCCAGGAGGTGCGGCGCCCCACAATTCCAGTTCATCAGCAAAAAGCCTCTAGGAGAGTGATCACACACTCACCTAGAGGCTCGGGGGCTACTGTCGGTACCAGTAGTATAGGGGTACCCACATTCAACGATAATAAAACTAAAACGACTAAGCCATGACGAAACACAGCCCACTTCAAAACGCGCGTCAGGTCCGCCTCGTATGAGGCCGGCTCGACGGGATGCCTCGACCGCATCCCGTCTCCGACTCGTACGAAACCCCCTCGACGGGAGGCCTCGACTGCGCCCCGTCCCGCACAACAAAACGCCTCGACCGAACTCCGACTCGCGTGAGCCCGGGTCGAGGCGCTCGATCCCCTCTTTCTCCACCTACCCCGGGACAAAAGTCATAGCATTTAATGCAATTACCTACTACCACCTACCGGCATGGCCGCAACCAGGGTCGACGTGGGAACAATACCAGTGTCAGTCCTCACTGTTTTACCGCCCATCCCGTGATGGGAGGTGAAAAACGTCACTGTACCCACCTTACCGCACACTGTACGTCACTAGTTACCCTCGAGGGAGGATACGACAAAGTCCGTACACCGCGATTCCAGGGATTCGGACTTATCCGATCGGCCTCGACCCGGCCTCGACCCGGCCTCGACCTGGCCTCGACGCCTAACACAGCACAACAGGGAAGGAAGGACGGTATGGCGCGGCGCTCCGGGTCATTTCGGCGTCTCGTCCTCTGTAACACCATGGTGTCCAGGGATGGCCTCCCATTTCTAGGGCACGTCGCTACAGTCACCTCGACAGTGATCGACAAAACATCATCTCAAGGCATCCGTTGCCCTGGCCTCCTCTCGTCCTATAAAAGGGTAGGCCAGGGCTCTGGAGAGGAGGACGGACGACAAGCCACACTCAAGATAGCGATCAACATCTCAAGCAATCATCTTGTATTTCTTTTTCTCCTCTTTGAGACCTGGGCTCACCGCCCTCTCTCGCAAGCTTGTAACCCCTACGCAAGCACCTCGGTGCAAGGAAATACAAAATCTCCCCTCCCCCGCTGGACGTAGGGCCTTCTTTTGCCCGAACCAGGATAAACTCCCGTGTGTTCTCCTTGCATCACCATCCAGGAAAGGGACACGCAACATTTACTCGTTGGTCTAGGACCCCCTCGGGTCCGAACACCGACAGTGTGGTACAAATAAATGTGTATTGCTTGCATGCTAACAATAAAGGGAAACAAGAAAGAAAAGTCAAAAGCATAGTTCAAAATCTAGTATTTCATATATATAATTTTTGAACTTTTGCAGTCAAAGGAACTCATTTGAGTTTTCGTCATGAATCTCTCTCTCCCTGTGTGTTGTGTGTAGAGTAATTCTTTGAAAGCCCCCAAGAATAATGCATGCTAATTTCAATTTTATTTTTATTTGATTATACTTATGATATGGTCAGTTATCTAATCCCAACAGCAACAACTCCAAGCACTAATGGAGACACTTAGCTCCACGGAGCCTCATTACATCCGCTGCATAAAACCAAATTCTCTGAATTGCCCTCAGAAGTTTGAAAATGGCAGTGTACTACAGCAACTGCGGAGTGGGGTTAGTTCCATTGATTTTCTGCTCTTACACCCTAATGTAGCAGTCTTTTGAAGTTTGATTCATTTCAATGATATTTCTCCATTCTGTTTAACTCATCTTTTTTTTTTTGATATGCTTCATTCTTGGAATCATTGTGCTACTAATTTAGTTTATTTATTTGGTTTCGTTACAGGGTGTACTTGAAGCTATTAGAATAAGTCTTGCTGGTTATCCCACAAGGAGAACATACTCTGAATTCATCAATCGCTTTGGACTTCTTGTGCCAGAACATATGGATGAAAGGTGATATGCTAACATTATTGTTGAGTACTTTAGAATGTCAGAATATGGCATCTCTCAGTAGTATAAATCTACTTCTGTCATATTTCTCTTTGGAAGTTTTGCTATCACATAATTATAGAGTAAAAGATTACCATGTACTTTTTTTCACTATTGCAGATTTGATGAGAGATCACTGACACAGAGGATCCTAAGGCAACTAAATCTGGAGAACTTTCAAGTAAAGTATCCTAATTCTATCCAGACTTGGGCCATTTTTATTCTCAAATGCACAGCAGAGGTGCACATCATTATATTAAGAAGAAGAAAGAGGAGTCTAAGAAGACTCCCTACTAAGTCCATCAGGGCCACGGTTTAGTACAAGAGAGGATTTGCCAATCACTAAAGGAAACAAGGAAACTACAACAAGCAACATAGACACACAACAACTACGGCTAAATACTATTGAGACCACCACCCCCCTCCCCCCCCCCCCCCCCCCCCGCTGCATACACCACAACTTGGCCACATCCCTAATGTCCTGCAAATATAGCATTTAGATCAGTTGAAGCCCCTTCAAAAATACATTCATTCCTATGCTTCCATATCTCCCAAGCCAACAGCACCACTGAGGAGTTGGACTTGGACCCCTAGTGATGATGCTTATTAACTTGCTGGTTGCTGCATGCTTGGCACCTAGGGAAAAATGAGATTATTTCATATATACGTAGTGTGTAACTAGGGGTTCAGCACCATAAGCTCAATGAAAAATGAGATTATTTAGCCATGGCCTGATGCTGCAGACCAACCAATGAAAAGACAGAACCAAACTTTGCTTGAGAACGTACATGTAGTGCGTAACTGTTGTACAGTTTACTCCTGATCACATAGAGGGATTGCTCAGGATGATCATGACCTTGATGGGCTAAACAATCAGAAGTCCAACACTTTTGGGAGGCCAACCAAACAAAAAATCGGCAGTGAGGTGGAGCCCAACTTCTCCAAATTTCGTTCCATGGCTCAAATTCTACAGCTCCCACATTGAAATGATGATAGGCTGATCTTGTCATGAACGAAGGAGAAGACACCCATAAGGCCATAAGTGTTGATCCTCCACTCCAGGGGTGAGGTCAACCTTGGATAATATATCCCATACCCATAGCTGAAGATATTCAAATAAAGACTCTGTTGATGAGCCATCTTTAATAATATCACGGATCTGAGTTTTATCTGTTTGTGTCTCCTGGTCTGTTCTTCGGTTGACAATCTCTCGTCGTATGCATACACAGAGATGGAGGAAGATGGACAAGGATTTCCCATGCAATCATTTTCATGCTGAAATAGTGTCCTGCTGCCATCCTGTACAGTAGACATTACTGAGATGGAGAACAATCCTATGATATCAAGTCCAGCCCATATGCGATCAGGCTGGGTCTTTTTAAGCCATAACCACCTCGTTATCATGCCCATCTAATCACTTCTAGATCAAGAATTCACAGTCTTCCAAGATCAATTGGTCTTTTGATCCATCCCCAAGCGACAAGGCAATGGCCTCCATTCACCTCTTTGCAACCTTTCCAAAGAAAAGTTCTTTGAATCTTGTCAATTGCTTTAACAACCCATTTAGAAAATTCCAAGGAAATGAGCTGATAAATAGGTATTGGCGCGAACATTGCACTGGCAAGGGTAGCCATCATGGCCATTTCCCAACCAGGCAACTTGTCAGCAATCTTGTTAACTATCGCGTACCTCTTTTGTGTTGAGTTTATTTTAACACGATAAGAACATTCAACCTGCATTAACGCATTCAACTAGAACTTATGAGTTCTCTGGTTGCCATTTTCTTTGTGTTATTGCTTTCTCTATTTTTGACTTTGTGTATTGTTTAGCTAAGATCTTAAGGACATACGTTACTGCTCATGTCTTGAAACTAATGTTGGAGTGTGATTGTCTGTTGGAGTGTGATTGTATTAGGCCCATGAGGCTAGGCCCATGTGGCCCATGTATGGTACCTATAGCTACCCTTCTAGGGTTAGCCCAAGGAATGAATCAGACAATTCTAGCATGGTAATCAGAGCCTAGTTTTTTCTCCTCCCCTGTCCAGCCGCCGCCCCTCCTGGTGGTTGCTCCAGCCGCCGGCCAGGAGGCCATGGCCGGAGCTTCTCCTCCCCACCCCTCCTACTCCATGGCTGGCGCTCCTCCTCCCCACCCCTCCTTCTCCTGCCTACCCCCCCAGTCGGTGCTCAGATCTGCCCGCCTGGTGGCTGCCGCCGCCGGCCAGGAGGCCATGGCCGGTGCCCCTCCTTCCCCCCCTCCCTCTACAACCCCTTCCCTTCCCTCTCCTCCTCCTCTTCTACATGGACGCAGGCGCTCCCTGCCCCTTCTCCTGCCGCATCCAGGGGGCTGCAAGCTCCTGCACCTGGCGGCCCTGTTCTGGGCGCCGCCGGGCACTCCTCCCCTCTTCCCCAGCAGCTGCAGCTGCAGCCGCTTTCCCCTTGGCGCCATGCTGCCTGGGCCGCCCGCCCCTGGTGCGAGCCCGCCCCTCCGCCCCTGGTGCACGCCCGCCGCGCCTGGGCCCCCTGCCCCTGGCGCCCACCTGCTCGGAGCAGCCGCGCCTCCTGGACACCCAGCTGCGCCTCCTGGAGCCGCGCCGTCCCCACACGTCGCGGCCCTCCTCCCGGCGGCTCACCTCCCCACCGGCCTTCCCCCCGCTGCTCCCGCCCCTGCTGCCCCTGCTGCTGCCGCTACTACTGCAGGGGGTGCTGCTGCTGCTGCCCTAACTGCGCAGCCCGCCGACGCCGTCTACCTTCTCGGCGCCGGACTGGATGCCGCAGGTCTCCTTCCTGCCGGCGTTCAGCCCCTGTCCCAGCAGCACCCGCCCCTTGTCCCGGGCGCCACTCCTCTGCCTGCTACGGCCGCCGCCGCATCTCCTGCGGCTGATTTTCAGGCTCCACCGCGTGCAGGTCCCGGCGTCCTTTGGCCGGATCTCGCCCATGCTGCTGCCCTGGCAGAGGGGGGACCTCCAACTCCGGTCCCTGCCACGGCCCTCCCAGACATGGCTGGCTTAGCCTCGGGGGGTGCCCCTACCACCTGGCAAGCCATCGCCGGGGCTGCTGGTGCGGGGGGCCCAAGAGTCGCCAACCCTAGGGTTAACACTACACCTCCCTTGGCCTACTCCTTCGGCACCACCGCCGCCCGGATTGGATCGCCGACTCGGGCGCCACTTTCCACACCACACCCGATGCGAGTCTACTTTCCTCTCTTCGTCCTCCCCACCCTTCCTGTCCCTCTTCCATCATGGTCGCCAATGGCACCTGCATTCCTGTCTCCTCCGTGGGCACTGCCAGTTCCCACGGCTCCTTTCATATTTCTGATGTTCTTGTGGCTCCCGGGATGGTTCACAACCTTCTCTCTATTCGCCGTTTCACCACTGATAACTCTTGTTCGGTTGAGTTTGACCCCTCTGGCCTCACCGTGCGGGATTTGGCCTCCCGGGCTCCTCTGCTCCGGTGTAACAGCACTGGGCCTCTCTACACCCTTCAGTTTCCGGCTTCTGCTTCACCTTCTTCGCCTTCCTCCGCCGCTTTCGCCGCCACTCCTTCCTCCACCACTTGGCACCGTCGCCTCGGCCATCCTGGCCGGGATGCCCTGATGCAGCTCCGTCGTAGTTCTGACATTCGTTGCTCTCAGGATCACGATGATCACTTGTGTCATGCGTGCCAGCTGGGCCGTCACGTTCGCCTTCCCTTTCAGTCCTCATCCTCACATGCCTCTCGTGCATTTGATCTTATTCACTGCGACTTGTGGACTTCTCCTGTACTTAGCATGTCTGGCTATAAGTACTACTTGGTGGTTGTCGATGATTTCTCCCATTATTCCTGGACTTTTCCTCTGCGTGCTAAGTCCGAGGCTTTCCCCACTCTTAGCAACCTCTTTGCTTGGGTATCCACTCAGTTCGGCCTCACCATCAAGGCTGTCCAGTGCGACAATGGCCGTGAGTTCGATAACTCAACCTCCCGTGCCTTCTTCCTTTCTTCCGGTGTCCACCTGCGCATGTCTTGTCCGTATACCTCCTCTCAAAACGGCAAGGCAGAGCGTATGATCCGCACCACCAACGACATCATGCGCACCCTTCTGCTCCAGGCATCTCTACCCGCTCGCTTCTGGGCTGAGTGTCTGCACACCTCCACCTATCTCCTTAACCGCCTTCCTTCTACTGCCTGCCCAGCTCCCACGCCTCACCACGCTCTTTTCGGTACCCCTCCTCGGTACGACCACCTTCGAGTCTTCGGGTGTGCGTGTTACCCTAACACCGCCGCCACCGCTCCTCATAAGCTGGCTCCCCGGTCGACCCTCTGTGTCTTTCTCGGATACTCTCCGGATCACAAGGGTTACCGATGCTTTGACCTTACCTCTCGCCGTGTCCTCATCTCTCGCCATGTCGTGTTTGATGAGTCGGCGTTCCCTTACTCCACCACCTCTCCACCCACACCTCCCGCTGACCCTGCGGAGGCTTCTTTCTTTCCCACTGACCCGGCGATTCCGCCACCCTTCTCCCCCTACCTTGCAGGTACTGCTCCGGCGCGCTCTACTGGTGGTCCCGCGTCGCCCCAGGACCTTCCAGTGCCTGACACGGTCGAGGCAGCCCCGGAGCTTCCACCCTCGCTCCCTGTGGCTTCGCTGCCTCCCGTTGTGCCGGATGCTGCCGTTCCGATCGCGGGACCGCGCACACCGACGCCACCTCCTCCCGGGCGCTTCGGACTCGTCTACCAGCGCCGACGGGAGCCGCGTCCGCCCTCACCTCCTCCCGGACGTTTCGGGATCGTCTACGAGCGCCGGCGTGAGCTGCCTCCGCCGCTCTCGTCCCCAGCGCCGTCGTCACCGGTGCTTGCTCCGCCGGCATCACCACGCTCTCGCGTCGACCCGCCGGTGTACCACCCACCTCTTCTTCACCGGGACCCTCGTCACACTCACCCGATGGTGACGAGGCAGGCGTCTCGCCCGCAGGCCCTCACCGCCGCCGCCTGCGAGCCGGAGATCTCTCCGGTACCCTCTTCCGTTCGCGCGGCCTTGGCGGATCCTCACTGGCGCCGCGCGATGGACGAGGAGTACGCGGCCCTCCTCGCCAACCAGACGTGGGACCTCGTGCCTCGTCCGCCGGGTTCCAACATTGTCACCGGCAAGTGGATCTGGACGCACAAGAGGCGGGCTGATGGTTCCTTGGAGCGCTACAAGGCTCGCTGGGTCCTCCGCGGCTTCACTCAGCGGCCTGGCATTGACTATGCTGAGACGTTCAGTCCCGTGGTGAAGCCAGCTACAGTCCGCACCGTCCTCTCCCTGGCTCTCGAGCGCTCCTGGCCTGTGCATCAGCTGGATGTCAAGAATGCCTTCCTTCATGGCACTCTGACTGAGACGGTCTACTGCAGTCAGCCGGCAGGTTTTGTGGATGGCTCTCGTCCTGACTTCGTCTGTCGGCTCAACAAATCTCTCTACGGGCTCAAGCAGGCACCCCGGGCTTGGTACTCTCGCTTCGCTACCTTCCTGCAGACTCTTGGGTTCACGGAGGCCAAGTCTGACACCTCCCTGTTCATATACCACTATGGGGGTGAGACTGCTTACCTGCTCCTCTATGTGGATGACATTGTTCTCACTGCCTCCAGCGAATCTCTGCTCCACCGCATCATTGCCTCACTCCAGAAGGAATTTGCTATGAAGGATCTTGGGGTGCTCCACCACTTCCTCGGCGTCACTGTTGAGCCCCGACCTTCTGGCCTGTTCCTCCACCAGCGGCAGTTCACTTGTGACATTCTGGAGCGAGCCGGGATGACCGCCTGCCAGTCCTGCTCTACACCGGTGGACACCCAGGGCAAGCTGTCAGAGGCTGGGGGTCCGATGCTTGGGCCAGCAGAGTCCACCGCCTACCGGAGTCTTGCAGGCGCGCTTCAGTACCTCACTTTCACACGGCCGGACATCACTTATGCCGTCCAGCAGCTCTGCCTGTACATGCATGCTCCGCGGGAGCCTCACCTGGCTGCTATGAAGCGGCTTCTCCGGTACCTCCGTGGCACCCTTGGCTACGGGCTGCTCCTCGGCCGGTCTTCCACTGCCGAGCTGGTTGTCTACACCGACGCTGACTGGGCGGGATGCCCGGACACCCGCAGGTCCACCTCCGGCTACGCTGTCTTCCTCGGCGGCAACTTGGTCTCTTGGTCGTCCAAGCGCCAGCCGGTGGTTTCACTCTCCAGTGCCGAGGCGGAGTACCGTGCCGTGGCCAACGGCGTGGCAGAGGCCGCCTGGCTCCGCCAGCTCCTGGCTGAGCTTCACCGCCCACTCGCCAGGAGCACGCTCGTCTACTGCGACAACGTCAGCGCGGTCTACCTCTCCACCAACCCCGTGCAGCACCAGAGGACCAAGCATGTGGAGATCGATCTACACTTCGTCCGCGACCGGGTGGCCATCGGTGACGTCCGGGTTCTTCACGTCCCGACACCTCCCAGTTTGCGGACATCTTCACCAAAGGCCTCCCTTCCTCGACCTTCTCCGAGTTTCGCTCCAGCCTCAACGTCTCCAGTGGCTAGTTGTGGCTGCGGGGGGTCCTGTGTGTTGTGCTCCTACTTGTTTTCTTTCTTGTTCAGCCTTGAACTCCGCTGCGTCGGTAGTTCAGACTGCGGGGGGTGTTGGAGTGTGATTGTCTGTTGGAGTGTGATTGTATTAGGCCCATGAGGCTAGGCCCATGTGGCCCATGTATGGTACCTATAGCTACCCTTCTAGGGTTAGCCCAAGGAATGAATCAGACAATTCTAGCAACTAATCACCACCAAAAAAAGAAATGTAGATCACCACCAGGCAATTGTTACACAGCATATCCCCGCAGTTTTTGCCACTCAAAAAAAAATTGTTACACAGGTTGCATATGATGAGAAGTGCTTCTATGTTTGATGTTTTAGAGTTTTATAAAATTTGAAGCTAAACTGAAGGGTTGTTTATTCTTACTTGCCCCTTCAAGGGCATTTAAATTTGTGCAACCCTGTTGTGATGGTGAAGCACAGAAACACCTCTTGGAAGTGGCATTATTATGAACTAGTTTCATGGAAATACAATTTAATGGTTTATACCTATTTTGTGTCTGATTGTATTCTTCAGCTTGGCAGAACAAAAGTTTTTCTCCGGGCTGGTCAGATAGCTGTGTTGGACTCCAGACGTGGTGAGATTCTGGACAATGCTTCCAGGATTGTGCAGGGTCACTTTCGAACCTTTACTGTTCGCAAGAAATTTCTTTCAACAAGGAAAGCTTCTATTTCTATCCAAACATTTTGCCGAGGTATGTTGGATCTTTCTGTGGTTTTCATACTTTACATTTAAATATTAGTTTGGGGGGGGGGTGTTAAACAAACAGGTCCTAAATTTTTTCTTGAGCCTAACCTCAGCTTTTCGCACAAATATGTTTTTTTATGTCATAAAATAACTAACCTGCAGTATCATATTATGTTTATTTCGTGACCTTTTTTAGACATGTTAGGAGAAATCTTATTGCTCAATACTTTAAAAAAATATTATTGCGTAGAATCCAATGATAGCTTATTACTTTATCTTGTGCAAAATCAAGTAATATTCTAAGGACCCAGTAGGGTTAAAGGCTTACAGTATGTGTTACATTTAGGGTGTGCTTGGCTCCCAGCCACAACACGCCATGCCTAACTGTGGCCACGCCACAAAAACAGAATCTGCTGTTTGGTTGATAAGACTACTTAGGCAGCCACAAATGATTGCAACGTAAACAGGTTGGATTCTCGCCCAAGAGTGTGGCTTCCATTTTTGGCGCCTCAGCTGACGATGGCCGGTAACAAAACACGCTCATAGTTTTGGGTATTAGATTTCGCCTGGCCCATGCGCCTATATCATGCCGGCCAGCCCACATACATGTTGCCAGAGTCCTGACTATCCGCACTCATGGACCTCTATATTTATCCTAGTCATCAAGATTCTCTCCTCTACAGGGTCTGTTTAGTTCCCAGAAAATTTTGCAAAATTTTTCAGATTCCCCGTCACATCGAATCTTTGACACATGTATGAAGCATTAAATATAGATAAAATAAAACTAATTACACAGTTTAGACGAAATGGACGAGACAAATCTTTTAAGCCTAATTAGACCATGATTGGACACTAATTACCAAATAACAACGAAAGTTGCTACAGTGCCATTTTGCCAAATTTTTGGCAACTAAACCGGCCCATACTCAATTCTTCCGCACCCATCCATCCTCTATATCATCCTCTATCCACTGTAGAACCCACTTATCACTTTATCTAAATATATCCATGTGAGATTTAGTTTTGAAGGATTTATTGAAACGAATTTAATGGTGCAATTAGAATTTAATTTGATTTTTTTATGAGTTATAATATTTTTTAGTTACTTGCAACAGTGGGGCCCACAGCCAGATTCCCTTCTCTCCCCGTTCCTGCTCTGGCAGACGAACGACATATCTCTCGCCGTGCGCTATAATTAGCGTGGGGAGGTGGATAGCGCAGCGTGTAGCGTTCCCCGGTGCAGTGATTTTTTAAGCTATATGATCCTCTATACGTTTACTGGATGTATTTGCCGTACCCCGTGCACAGTGCAGACAGTCTAATCCGGCACACCTGTAGATTGGGTTGTATTAGGCTAGGGCACCGTTTAGATGCCAAAAATTTTGCCAAATTTTTCAGATTCTCCGTCACATCGAATCTTTGAACGCATGCATGAAGTATTAAATATAGATAAAAAATAAAACTAATTACACAGTTTAGATGAAATGGACGAGACAAATCTTTTAAACCTAATTAGACCATGATTGGACAATATTTGCCAAATAACAACGAAACTGCTACAGTAGCGTTTCGCCAAAATTTTTGCCAACTAAACAGCCCCTAGGAGTATCTGAGTACGGTTCTATTTTCTATTAGCCGCCACACCTATATATACTTGTATCTGTGCTGATAAGCGGCTGAATTAGCTGATTTGTTGTGAGAGAAAAATATTCCCTCTGTTCGGCTGAGCTTATCAGCACGGCTTATCAGTCGTGGAACAGTGTTTTTCTCTCACAGCAAATCAGCCACAGCCGGTTTATAAGTCAAAAAAAACAGCCTGCCGAACAGGGCCATTATTCCGGCTGAAAAAACAAGCTAAAAAAACGGATTATAAGCCGGATGAACAGGGCCATAATCAATCTACTATTCCCAACTCACATGATATCAAAGAGACCGGATCAATCTGATCCTCTCCTTCCGCTTTGCCTCTTCCGTACCCGGTATCCTGCGCTCCGCTCCCCTTGTGTTGCAATGTCCCCATGGCCGGCGATCCCTCTGCCTCTTTGGGAACCACCACCGAAGCCAAGGCCGCCGCCGCCGCCGCTGCTATGAGCACACAGCCGTCACCGCTGAGGCAGCCGCCGCTGCCAAGGAGAGAGGCTTGCGGCCGCGGCCTCTGCCCTTTCCGACGCTGCTGCCACGGCTACCTAGACCAATGCGGATAAATGCGCTGGAGAAAGTCGAGACTGTCGAACGCGAGGTCACCCTCACTGCCGCGGCTCGGGATGCCACCGAGGCTCGCATGCGGGATGCCCTCAGCTCACCAGACCCGTTCTCTGCCCTTAGCGATCTTGGTAAGCCTGTGTAGGACCTTCATCCGCGGCCTGTGTAGGATCTTGGTAAGCCTGTGTAGGACCGTTGTCAACCTCATCCGCAGCTTGAACAAGAAGGATGCCGTCATTGGGATGCATCTTCAACGTTCGAGGCGGTTCCTGACCTTGCTGCCTGGAATGAACTTCTTCGTGAGGATCTCAACATCGCCATACGCTCCTCCACCTCGTCAGACTTTGTTGCCACTACTGGTCGCCCCCATCAGCCACCCTCCAGTGCCCTGATTCTAGCAGCAGCAGCCTGCCTCGGGCACCGGGGGCACCCTTCCAAATTTTGACAGAGACAGTTTATTGTTCCCAGCCTCCTTGATTTGAGGATTCTGCACATGCTGATTATGTCTGCTGGCTGAATCGCTCTCTTTATGAACCCAGGGCTTGGTACAGTCGCTTCGCTTCACACTTATTCCAGCTTGGTTTTGTGGAGTCCAAACCAGACACATCTCTGTTCATTTATCATCATGGTGATGACACTGTTTACGTACTACTCTATGTGGATGATATTATTCTTACAGCTTCCTCGGATGCTCTACTTCGTCGCACTATTGCATCCCTCTTCTTTCCAGTGGCAGTATATGGTTGAGATTCTGGAACATGCTGGCATGGCAGACTGCAAGCCATGCTTGACACTTGTTGATTTGAATCTGAAGCTCTCTGCAGCCGATGGTGCTCCTGTTTCGGACCCCTCTGACTATCGCAGCCTTGCTGGTGCTCTGCAATATCTCACCTTTACTATACGCCTTCCAACCGGTCTGTCTTCATATGCATGATCTAGAGGCAGAGCTTGATCAAGAAATCAGGAGGGGCCAGTCTGTGTAATTATGCTGTAAACAACAATTAACAGTACCACATTTACTGTTTACTCAGTGCAAATCATGTTTGATAGAAGGGGCCATGGCCCAGCTTGCAGGGCCGTCCCGGCCAAAACTGAGGCCCGGTGCAAAGTTTAAAACGGGGCTTCACAGGCTAGCAAAATGGGGCCATAAATCTTCATTAGTCCTTTGCATAATCTTCATTAGTACATATCATTAGTCCTCACTAATTACTAGAAATTATAAGTAAATAGATCTTCTCAATCAATTGTAGACTGTTTTTCTCAAATACATTTCTTGATTATCTAATGTTATCTCTTGATTGTCTAATATTAAGTGTCTAAATAAAGTAAATATGATGGGAGTCTCCTTTTATCTTTAATTTAGACATTTAGCATTATCTAAGATGACGAGATTAAAGATGATTTATTATAACTCTTTTAGCCAACATTAAACTTGATTTTTTTTAAGCCGATATCAAGATCTGGCAGTGGTATCATATAACTTTTTTTTTGATATTTGGTGAACTAGCCTCCCTATATCTAAATACTGTCTCTGTCCCTACTCATAGTCAATCTTTTTTTTCTCGAAAAACGCAGGAGATCTGCCCCTCATTATATTAAGAAGAAGGAGGGTGTAAGAACCCAGAAACAATTACACCAAACACCCAACACACCAACACAAACTCAACACCACGCACTCACAGCCTAATACGCCTCAGGAAACAACTGGAGGCTGACCCTAACAACACCAAAAAGCCCCAGGGACTAACCACCAGGGAGGTCCACAGCCGAGGTCCACAGCCGACGCTCATCTCCAGCCAAGATTAAAGACCCAGCAACACTTGGAGCCGACCCATTGAAAACACAGCGATTACGATGATTCCAGAGAACCCAGGCTCCAAGAATGATTAGGGAATTAACACCTTGTCTCACCAGCTCAGAAGTAGCACTACTAGCTCTTTCCCCACCAATCAAGAAAGGAGTTTTCCGAAGGTTGGGGGGATAAGGCGTGAAGACCGACCTGTCTTAGCAAAAGAAACCAAAATTCCCTAGCAAAGACGCAACCGACCAGGAGATGGTTTATGGTTTCATCATCTTGATCACAAAGTGGACAGCATTCCGGGCGGGGCAGCCCACGTCGTGCAAGTCGATCTGCTGTCCAGCACTTATTGTGCGCAACAAGCCACATGAAGAACCGACATTTAGGTAGTGCCCAGGACTTCCAGATTTTCTCCCATGGAGCAAAGAGGGTCGAACCCAAGAAGAAACTCTCATACGCTGACTTGGCTGAATACTGTCCATTAGAAGACAGTCTCCAAATATGTCTGGGCCTTTCTAGCTGTAGAACAGTGACTGAAAGGATGTCCAAAGAAGAAAGTCAACCAACACACCAACAGTTCGGGCTCCTTGTATGTCTGCGATCCAAGCCCGATTAGTGAGAGCTTCTTGGACTGTATGCCGCTTGATTCTTCTTTTGGGAATGGCAGCAAAAATTTGAGGAGCCAATTCTGCGATACATTGACCATGCAGCCACCTGTCTGTCCAAAACAGGTTGTGTTCACCATTACCAACTTCAGAAATAGTAGCCACCGCGAAGAAGGCTTTCACCTGATCAGGAACATGCACTGGGAGATGAGCCCAAGGACAGTTTGGCTCTGTTTTTTTCAACCAAATCCATCTCATTCTTAAGGTCCAGCCGAGAGTTTTCAAGTCTGAAATTCCTAAGCCCCCAAGCTCAGTAGGCCGGCAAGCTTGCATCCTTGCGACCACGCCAAAGAAAGCCACGCTGGGTTTTGTCAATTGCTTTTATAGCCCACGCTGGAAGGTCAGTCGCCATGACAATGTAGATAAGCATGCCAGTAAGCACAAATTGAACTTGTACCCTTCTTCCTGCCTTTGTCATCAAGTCCGCCTTCCATCCCGGCAATTGATCAGCAATGCAGTCGACAATAGGTTGCACTTGATCCTTAGTTTTTTTAAGGAAAGAGGCAAGCCAAGGTATTTGCATGGAAAATCAGAGAGGGGACAAGGTAGCTGGTTCTGAACAGCAGCCACTTCCCCATCACCACACCTGATTGGTAGCACAGTGCTTTTTTGAAGATTTGTTTTCAGGCCCGAGGCTTCACCGAAAAGGTTGAGGATATCCATTGTCACAGCAATATCAACATCTTCCGTCCGAAGAAAGAGCACCACATCATCCGCATAAAGAGAGATTTGGTGCTGCAGATTTCTCGCTGAGAGGGGCTGCAGGAGTCCCTTTCTTGCAGCTTGGGCAATCAAATATCCCAAAACATCCATGATCAAGATAAATAACATGGGGGAGATGGGGTCACCTTGCCAAAGTCAATCTTGTCCAGCTTGCTGCCCTCAAGTACTATTGTAGCCAAATCAGTAAGCCTTTCTTTTAAGAGCGGCCTCAAGATTTTATTACAGGATACACATGTATACAAATGATGAAAAAGAACAAAATTTAGAGACATATGGCACATATACATCAAATGCACGTGTACTGATTTAATAATCAGTAGAATTTTAGAAAAGAAAAAAGAAAATTACCTTGCTCGCTAACTTGCCGCAACCAATCATGATCAGGCTTCCTTCCGTCTTGGCTGCTTCCCGACTTCACGTACCATCCGAAACGCTTGTCCATTAGCACGGCCTCTCGCGGGACTTGTGGCTTCGACGTCTGCCGCGGTGCTGCCGCTCGGCTGCTGAAGTGTGGCAAGTGCGAAATGCGTAGGGCTGAGTTGACAAGATGACTTGTGAGCCACGATTCGTCGGGAAGAACGAAGGCACGCATCATCAGGAGGAAGTCAAATAGACGCAATTGTTGTTTTCTATACGCATCAATGGGACTTGGGCCAAAAAAACAGAGACTAAGCCTATATACTATTGGGCTATGGGCTGTACACAAGATATTGGGGGCCTGTGCGGTCCCACCGGCCACACTTGCCCAGGGACGGCATGGGCATGCACATTTATCTGAAATAAGTTCCGCCCCTGGCATGATCCAAGGGAGCCACACCTTGCAGCTCTGAAGCACAAACTTCGTTACATCCACGACACTCTAGATTTGGGACTGGTTGTATGACCTTGCTCTCAGTCTGACTTGGTGAATACTTTGTTCAGTCTTTGATGCAGATTGGGTCTGTTGTCCTGATACACGCAAGTCCACATCAGGCTATGCCATGTTCCTCAGTGATAATCTCATCTCTTGGTCGGCCAAGCGACATACAACTGTTTCTCTTTCCAGTGTCAAGGCAGAGTACTGTGCTGTTGCAAATGCTATTGATGACAACTCTTGCTCAAGCTGCATACTCCCTTGCGCCGAGCTACATTGGTGTATTGCGACAACTTCAGTACTGTCTACATGTCTTCGAATCCCGTTCAGCACCAGGAACCAAACATGTGGAGATCGATCTTCATTTTGTTCACGAGCATGTTGCTCTTGGTGCTGTTAGGTTTCATGCACCAACTAGATGAACCCAAAAGCTTAAGCCATTGGGAAGAGGTGGGCAATCCACCACCCACTCATATGCAGCCACGTACAAGGCGCAAATGTGGAAATAAAGGAGCGGAGGACTTAACTGATGCCTCTACCAGGATTCGAACTTGAGACCTCTAGCTTTGATACCATGTTAGGTTTCATGCACCAACCAGATGAACCCAAAAGCTTAAGCCATTGGGAAGAGGTGGGCCTTCTACGGTGTTCACGGAGAACGTTCAACCCATTGATGATCCGATTGGGGGGCATGTTAGACATATAGTTTTGGGTATAGATTGTCCTGGCCCATATGCCTATATCATGGCTGGCCAGCCCACATACGAGTTGCCTTAGAGTCCTAATCCGGCACACCTGTAGATTGAGTTGTATTAGGGTAGGAGTATCAGAGGATGGTTCTGTTTCCATAAGCTGCCCCTACTATATATATATATATATATATATATATATATATATATATATATATATATATATATATATATATATATATATATATATATATATATATATATATATATACGGCAGCGCTATTCTACACCTTAGGTGTAGAATATTATTCTACACCACAAGCCAAAATTGACCTTAAAAAATACTGAGTACTACTGAACCATGTTCAGTATCAGTCAGTACTGCGCACAGTACCACGAAATACTGAATAATACTGAAACGCGACTACTGAACATTACTGAATTTTGTTCAGTATAACAGCTCGGTGTAGAATAGTATTCTACACCTAGGGTGTAGAATAGCGCGTGTGTATATATATATATATATATATATATATATATATATATATATATATATATATATATATATATATATATATACGGCAGCGCTATTCTACACCACAAGTCAAAATTGAACTGAAAAAATACTGAGTACTACTGAACCACGTTCAGTATCAGTCAGTACTACACCCAGCACCTCGAAAATACTGAATAATACTGAAACACGAATACTGAACAGTACTGAATTTTGTTCAGTATAACAGCTTGGTGTAGAATACTATTCTACACCTAGGGTGTAGAATAGCGCTGCCGTATATATATATATATAGCGCTATTCTACACCCTAGGTGTAGAATATTATTCTACACCACAAGCCAAAACTGAACTGAAAAAATACTGAGTACTACTGAACCACGTTTAGTATCAGTCAGTATACACCCAACACCTCGAAAATACTGAACAATACTAAAACACGAGTACTGAACAGTACTGAATTTTGTTCAGTATAACAGCTCGGCACCTCTATAATCAATCTATTATTCCCAACTTACATTATGCACCATAAATTGCACTTTGATGCTTAAAATAATGGCCATTGGCTTTGACTGCTGACTTGCTGTTCTGCAGGGTGTTTAGCACGAAATGTGCTTGAAGTTAAGAGACAGATAGCTGCAGCTGTTTCAGTTGAAAGATATGCTAGAAGATGGTTGTGTCGTTGTGCATATTTGCATCTTCGTTCTGCTTCTCTTGTGATCCAGTCTGGGATTCGCTATATCTTAGCAGTTCAGAGGTTGCTACACTTAAAGAATGCTAAAGCTTCTACTGTTATCCAGGTCTTTCTCATCTTTGATTCTTGTAAACTCTAGTTGTTTCTTAATCTCTCATCTTTGATTCTTGTAAACTCTAGTTGTTTCTTAATCTCTCTCTCTCTCTCTCTCTCTCTCTCTCTCTCTCTCTCTCTCTTATTAGTTTTAACTTTTCATGGAATTGTTTCATTAGATCGAGATTGTAATTGTCATTTGTAAATCTCAAGTAATATTGTATCCATAAACTTTTTTGGTTTGATCTTTGTTCATAAAGATGATGTATACTGACCAACACTGTTAATTTAATATATAGGCCTGGTGGAGGATGCAGAAGCTCCATTATTTCCATCAGCAATATCGACGGGCAACAGTTCTCATCCAGTGTTGTTGGAGGCAGAAGCTTGCTAAAAGGGCATTGCGGAACCTTAAACATGTATGAACAACAGCAACTATCTGCAGTCCAATGTATCTTAAAGCATCCAATTTGAACCCTGAAAATAACAACTAAATTTTTGGAAGCTTCCTAAATTTTGTTCTAAATAAAAAGATAGTTTTCGTAAATTTTACCTGTTAATAGTTTGGTTCCTGCTAGAGGTAAGCATAAGGTTCCAACAAATGGTGCCTTAAAAGATGTGACAATCAATTTCACAATTGAATATATTCATTTTCCTTGTTCTTTGCATGATATTAATATTTACTGCCATAAATAGTTCTATAAGGAATGAAGTGGTGAACTGATGATTCCTGTCTTATTCCATTTAGGAAGTCCCAACCTGAAATTTTTCATATGATGATACCAATTTCTGCATGCTTAATACAAATCCTTTCCATTGCTAATGACTACACTGTAACTATCTCATTTTTTGTCCTGGATGTGATATAACACATTCGTTAACATTTCATTAGTCTGCAATCTTGTGAAGTATGTTGCACACTGTTCACCAAAAGCTCTAGGTTTTGGGTGACTGGTTGATGCATGATTCTCAGTGTGAGTTATAGTATCACCTAACACAATGTTCTTATAAACAAAAGGTTATGACAGCCTGCTTCAACTTGATGGAGACTTGATATGACTTAGTAACTAGCAGTGTTGTATGTTATGTCTTAGTAACAATTTTCCTCCACAGATAAATAATTTAAGTAAGATGGTTGGTGCATGGAAGTTAGACTCAATAAGTTAATTTTCTCTATGATTAAATTCGAAAGGCATTCTTCTGGTACACCACTCCATAGTTCATCTCATTTATCTTTCTTGTGATAAATTTATCTTGTATTATTGATGATTCACATGTCATGCAGTGTAATTAGGTAGTGTGTTGGTATGCTAATTATGTAGTATGTTGATATTTTAGTTCAATTTGCTTCAAGTACTGAACTTCTTCATTTTCAAGGCTGCTTATGAAACTGGAGCTTTACGTGAAGCTAAAGGCAAACTCGAGAAGAGCTTAGAAGATCTTACTTTGCGATTCACATTAGAGAGGAGGCAAAGGGTATGCTTCTGTATGATATAGATCTTCTAATGTAAACATTTTCAAAGATGAAGTGCTTTTCCTTATCTAGTATGACCTTGAAGGACATTCACTCTATAAGGGTTATCTAGTATGACCTTGAAGGACATTCACTCTATAAGGGTTTGGTGGGGAACAATTAGCAGCACTGCATCTAAAGTAGTTTAACATCATCTATATGTTTTCTCCATACTTCTCAACAGCCCAGTTGGGCATTGTATATTAATTGATTTTTGTTGCAGTATCAGTTATATAATTATGTGTGTGTGTACACAGCTTGCTACTGAAGAGTCGAAGGCATTGGAGATATCTAAGCTTCTCAAAATATTGGATTCAGTGAAGTCAGAATTAGAGGCATCAAATCAAGAAAATAAAAATAGTTGCAAGAAAATTGCCTCACTCCAACATCAGCTAGATTTATCATCCAAGGATCAAGAAGCTCAGCAAAACAGTCTTTCTCAGATAGAAGAAGTGAAGAGGGAGAATATTTTACTGAAGGTGTTCCCCACCTGTAAATTTTAAATTTAGTCCAATATCCCCACTTCGAGTTCAATTTGGATTCAATATTCCATGCCACTTTCAAAATCTTATGTTTATGCCTCTCATATTTTTATCTCTCATCAGTACTCTACTTTGTGGTTTGTCTTAGTTTGTGCTTGGTCTAAGTGATCCTCAATGAATTCCAGTGTCTATTATAAATCTGTGTTCTAGATTTGTCAAACCTTTTGTTAATTTTGATAGATTGATTAAATCTGTGTTCTAGATTTGTCAAATCTTTTCTGTAATGCAGACAAAGAATGCAGAAATGGAACAAGAGCTCTTAAAAGCTCAAAAATGTAGCCATGATAATATGGACAAGCTGCACGATGTGGAAAAGAACTATGGGCATCTCCGGGATAACTTGAAAAAGTAAGTTTTTTTTCACAGTAATATCATAGAGCTCCAGAGTTTTTACTAAATAATCTGCATGCTTTTTTCCAGTTTGGAGGATAAGATCTCAAATTTAGAAGATGAGAATCATTTATTGAGACAGAAGGCCTTGAATTTATCTCCTAGGCACAGCCGAACTGGGGTATATCATATTCATTCTAGAAAGACATCTTTTTCTTCTAGTGTCCACATGTAGTCTGTTCAGTTAAGAATTATTATGTTCTAATGAATGCTTTTATATTTGTTCATAGAGTTATCATTGCGGTTCTTCACCATGCAGTCCAAGACCATTCTTTGTAAGACATGCAACCTCACTGCCATTTTCATTGTAGATCCATCTCAGTTATGATAAATGAAATATTGTCTCCCTTCAGGAATCTTCACCTGTGAAACTTGCACCTCTCCCACATAACCAAACAGAATCAAGAAGGTCGAGGATGAATTCTGATAGATATGAGGTTAAATATATCTTTCTCTAAATATTAAAAAGAACATCATTTTATGGACATGTTCGTTCTAGATATTAGTCATCTCCAGGATGATTTTTTTCGTATGAAGTTAAGCATACTCTTTTTTTTTGCACTTTCAGGATTATCATGATGTGCTCCAACGGTGCATCAAAGATGATATGGGATTCAAGAAGGGAAAACCAGTTGCAGCCTGTATCATTTACAAATGCCTTCTCCATTGGGGAGTATTCGAGGCAGAAAGAACAACTATTTTTGACTTCATAATTCACACAATCAATACCACTCTGAAGGTTAGGATCCTGTTCTTTTTCCTTAACCATGTAACTGAGGTGCGCTCATTATTGGTATCAACGTTTTGCTTTTCAGGCAGAAAACGAGAATGACATTTTGCCCTACTGGCTAGCCAATGCTTCTGCCCTTCTATGCATGTTGCAAAGAAACTTAAGGTCAAAAGGATTCATCATGGCACCGTCTCGATCGTCTTCAGATACTCACTTAAGTGAAAAGGCAAATGAAGTGAGTTCCAACCCATTCAACGTATTCACTTTTTAGCTTGCACTTTACAGGTCTCTTTTGTCCATGCATTTGGATTTAAGATTCAATTTATCTCTAGCGGTAACAGGTTTACATTGGTCCTGGTCAGTCTGATGTGACTAATAGGGCCTGTTTGGCAGAGCTCCCAGAGCAGCTTGCTGAATCCAGGAGGAGCTCTGCCAAACAGTTTACTGAGCTGGTTCTGTGAAGTGAACCTCTGAAATGAACGGCTGGGAGTTGAAAAAGTAGCTTCTCTTGATTTACCCCTTGCACAGCCATTGTATGCATAGAATTTATCCTAGAGAATCATAGAGAAACATTTTTGGTTTCTCTTAGAGAATCAGATTCCACAGAGTTCTACCAAACAGGCCCATAGTAGCTTACTTTTTCTCAAACGAGATCTTTGAAAGTTGCAGCTGTGTCTAGCAGTTCCCAGAAGAAACCTGAATTCTGTTCAGAACATGTCAATAGAGCCAATGGTGGACCTTGGGTTTTTTTATAGAATACATATTGTTACATATCTGATAAAACATGTACCATAGCTATCTATCATTGATTTCATAAACATTCTTACAGGCATTCCGGTCTCCTTTAAGAGCCTTTGGACAACAAACAAGCATGTCACACATTGATGCTCGATACCCAGCCATGCTATTTAAGCAACAACTAACTGCTTCCTTGGAGAAGATCTTTGGCTTAATTCGTGACAATCTAAAGAAAGAGATATCACCTCTTTTAAGCCTTTGCATTCAGGTATGTGATCTAACAGCTCCATTTTCTTGCTGATTTCATCCAGCACAAACTTTATGGAAGTTCTATGCTGGAGGCTGCACAATTTTGATCAGTTCATATTGGGAAGCAACGGCTTCAACCTTCTATTATCTTGATAAAAAGGCACCAAAACTTGCTCGAGGAGGCAGTGGAAGGAGGTCGAGGTCACCTGATGCAGCCTTGCAGCAACCGATAAGTACTCATTGGGATCGGATTGTAAAATTTTTGGACTCATTGATGGATAGACTACATAAAAATTTTGTGAGTTACTCCATACAAACTTGCAAACATTCTATCAGCAAATTCCATTGGTGGCAACTAATGTTACATGATTTTTCCAGTTGTTATCATAACTTCACAGTCATGCAAGTGTACTTGGGAGTTGATACTTAAGTAATTCCTATATCCTTTGAAGTAGCTAATAGATAGTAGTTCATACTAAGGATGAAAACGGTCGGAAACGGTCGAAAACAGACTTACGAAATGGAAAACGAAAGCGGTTAGTTCGGTACATTTCTACATTTTAGCAATTAAAGAATACAAAAAATGGTTGAAAATGGTTGTGAAACCAATTGAAACTGACAATTTTTTATGTTTGAAAACGGAATCATAATATAGAAAACGAAAACGGTCGGTTCGGGATATTTATACCATAACCAACTTGCCATGCTTGGAGTATGTTTAGTTTTGAATCTGGAACCCTGTCTATGCTCTGAGTATGTTCACATGATTGTGCAATCAAGATCTTCCATTCAATAGATAGAATTCTAATGTGGTTCAGTATCTTATGCTAGCTGGAACTTAAGTCCAAGGGTTCATCATGCATGATCTAGAGCAAAATTTGCATCCTAAGATTGGTAAATAAACTGTAAGAAAAAGAATCCATTATCTGGCTGTATTCTAGTCCGCTAACTGTTTTGAGAGTTTCTTGTCGAGTGGTCATTTTGGGAATAAGAAAGGTGGTCCATTTGATTAATGTTTGTTGAATGAACAGAATATGTGCTTTTCAAAACCCCATTTGCGTCAAAGCAAAATGCTAGAGAAGCTTTGGTCCAATTTTTCATTTGAACTTAACGGCCCTTTTGCACCTGTCCATTGCTATTATATTTTTAGGAAACCCACAGTTCTTAACTCAGTAGTTTGTATTCTTTATGATCTATTCACTCTTAACTGATCTTCAGATCAAATCTTCATACAGGTGCCTTCTTTTTTCACCCGCAAGCTAGTAACTCAAGTTTTCTCCTTCATTAATGTGCAGTTGTTCAACAGGTCAGGCTGTACATATCAATTATATTTCAGAAAAAAACATTCAGGTTTACAAACTTTTGATTTAGTTTTCCTTTTTCTAATCTGCAGTATGCTCCTACGACGAGAATGTTGCACATTTTCAAATGGAGAATATGTGAAATCTGGGCTCTGTGTGCTGGAGAAATGGATTGTGGACACTGAAGAGGTTTGCAGCAGGCCTTTCTCTCATTTGTATCTTGATCAGCATTCAACAGTGCACCTATTCTTTTCTACGTTGTAGCATGCAGGTGCAGCTTGGGATGAGCTGCAGTTCATTAGGCAAGCGGTTGACTTTCTGGTAAAACTTAGTATAATTCATTCATTCTAGATAGCTAGATTTTGTTGTTGTTTTTATGTTTTCTTCTCATACACTACATGTACTGCAGATCATTCCACAGAAAAGCAAAAAGACCCTTGAGCAGATTAAGAAAAATATTTGCCCGGTATGGACAAATTTCAATAGTGCTATTCCTATATGGTACAAGTTAGGCATTGATAGAATTATCCTTCCAACAATTGAAAACCCTTGTCTTGATTCAATGATTTCTCCTAGGCATTAAGTGTGAGACAGATATATCGTCTATGTACGATGTACTGGGACGACAAATATGGTACTCATAGTGTATCAGCTGAGGTACATTCTCATCTTCTCTACTGTGACATGCAGTCATGTTTCTTGCTTTCAGCTAACTCTGTGTTCTTTGCAGGTTGTTGCCAGAATGAGGGACATGGTGAGTAATGACATGCAAAATCCTGTCTCTAATTCATTTCTTCTAGATGATGACTTAAGGTTAGTTGTCCCTGGAGCTTCAGTTCATGAACTTACATATTGTTCTGTCTTAATCTTTTGCATGATTCATGTGCTCAAAACTTACATCTAGTCAATCCTTCCTAATTTCCAATTGCAGTATTCCTTTCACGACTGAGGAAATCGCAGAGGAAGTACCAGATGTTGACATGTCAAACATCGAAATGCCCTCATCTCTTCGTCATGTTCACTCTGCTCAGTTCTTGACACAGCACCTTCAGCCATCTTATTTGTCTCGATGAATTGTCTAGGTTTGCTTTGGTAACAAATAGTGATGCTGTGGTAGTGAACTTAAGAGGATTTGATAGGTCGGTGATAACTATAACCCATCCTTTTTTATTCAATCGGTGTTAATATTCATTCCACCATATGTGTTTTTGTTTCTATTTTTGCCCCAAGTGTTGAAGTAGACTACATTCTTTATAGGTTGCTGTCAAATCTAAGATCCATTCTCTTTAGTCATCATTATGCTGAAGTCCTTTATATATATTACTATAAAACTGGAATATAGCTGTGGTATTTCTCCTTATCCCTGACCTGGACATTGCATAAGTTTGATAGGTCCGACAAAGTTCATATTATAAAGATGACAACAGAAGCATAGCGGTAATGACACAAAAGTATCATGATTTTCTTGAAGTATAAATTTTGTGTTAGCCAAATCATGTGGATTGTGGACACGTGATTTTAATTTAGAGTACGCGAGACCATTGTAGTATGTTGGTAATTCTTACCTGTCATAAAGCACCCATGGCGTCGCAAATGAGAGTTACTAGCAAACATGTACATATGTTGCATGGGCTCCATAATTTGTTGCATGGTGATTTGAACAATTTATGGCTTAGAGATTGATTCAACTGATCCATGATTTGTTATAATACGTCTTGAAATTAAAATTTATACTGTTGCTTGACATATCTTGGAATGTAATGCAGTATTATTGCTAGATACGAGTTGTTCTAACTTGAATGAGTATGGATTGTGAGCCTGGATCGTATGGGATATAGAGGATGTGGGTGCATTGTGAAAAGTAAAAAAAAAACACAGATAGAAGAATACAGGGCAGATGGTGTGAGAGCATTGTGGGAAGGAAAAAAATGCATGGAAGGATCCTTTGTGTTTAATACTAACTTATTATTAAGTATATAAAAAAGAAACAGATCAAGTGATACTGACTAGATGAGCTCTCAGCTTGAGCATCGAGGCCCTTTTGTTCTTGTAAATTGAAATACTAAATCGCAGCTAGACGGGTGACAATGACACGGCAGCGATGTCACTCTCAGCTTGTACGACAACATATGTCAATCAAACTTCTAATAAAGTCGCTATATACAGACAACAGCGCGAGTCCGAGACGTAGAGACGGTAGACCAAGTGGATCAGATGTAACTAAAGTCAGTTAAATCTTAATACTCTTCTAAATTGTGAGTGGATAGCTACTGGCTTCTGCCTAGCTTAAAATCGTTTTCTTTAAGGAAGCTCCAGTGCCCGGGCGGTTACCGCCCGGATGGTTTAATTCCCTGCAAAACATTACTGATATGTTACGTGTGTTGCGTAGTATCATTTAATCTTCAAATGTAGAAAAAAAATAAAAATAAAAACTTCTACCGAAACATTGCCACCAAATTTGCAGCATATAAAACCATCTTATGCAACATCACAAACTGCCTAATGCAATATGTAAAAGATCATGTAATGCAACATCAAAACTATCCACTACAACATCACAAATTCGACGATGGAAAGCATCTGAAGCTAGATATTCTCGTGCAACATAAAAGAAGATCATGTATTGTAAGCAACATCACAAACTGTCTACTGCAGTATCACAAAATCAACTGAAAATGAAACATCTCGATCGAATCACTTTTCATTGTTGCATCATTTGGAAAAGGTAATGCCAACACATAAATTCACTTGATAACACAGAGAAAAAGCTCAAGATCATAGGTTGCTGCAACACTGGGAGAAAAAGGTAACAACATCAAAACTTAGTTTTTGCAACACATGAATAATTTATTGCAACGTTCAAAAATCATATGTTGCAACATCCCAAATGTCTCATGCAACATAGAGAAACAATGAATACAACATCATAAATCAGTTACCGCAACATCGTCTACCATGCAGGCTTGATGTGCAACAACGAGGGGATGGGGTCGAGGGTGGAAGTTTCAGTTCCAACTACAAGTCCTAGCTTGCCACCGTCGAGCTTTAAGAGGCCATGACATCTAAGAGAGTGTGAATTAGGCTTTCTAAAATCTTCTACTCTAACTTGTCCTCTACTTCCTTCTTTAACAAAACCTATGCAAAGATAATCAATCTAGATGTGCAATTAAGGTTTTGCTAAGTGTTGCTATCTCTACAGCAAATGAGTTATGCAAATGAAAGCCTTATGTTTGGTTTTGGTAATTGGATGGCAACTAGTGGACTAATGCTCGGCGTCGGCTCCCACTCTGAGGCCGGAATCAACTGGCCCTTGCCTCTCCCTCCCCCTATGTTGCAAATGCATGTTTTAAGTGTTTCAGATGTTATCAGAGTTATGTTGCAAGTGTTTCATATAGATGTTGCAAAAGTATATCAGGATATTGCATATTTTGCCAGTGTTCCAGAGGCATGTTGCAAGTGTTTCAGAGGCATGTTGCAAGCGTTTGTTCAAAATATTTCATCTGTTTTAGGCGTATGTTGCAAGCGTTTTGATCTGGATGTTGCACATGTTTCACACATATGTTGCAAGAGTATGTTCGAAATGTTTCAGCTGTTTCAATCTTATGTTGTAATAAGTGTTTGGATGTTGCATATATTTCACACACATTGCAAATGTATGTTCCAAACGTTTCATCAGTGGCGAAGCTAGAGCAAATTAGAGGGTGGTGCACTTACCTTGTGGGTGCATAGACTTGTACTATAGGGGTGCATATATGGTGAAATTTTAGAAAAAATTATTTTTTTTTTACAAATTTTGGGTGGTGCATTTGCACCCACTAGCATCTACATGCCTTCGCCCCTGCATCTGCTTCAGACGTATGTTGCATTCAAGTGTTTTATGTTACAAGTGTTTTGTGTTTCAGAGGTATGTTCAGAGAGTCATGGAGGCACGGCCCTAGTGGAAAGGTTCTAATGGCTAGAGGGGGTGAATAGCCTATTAAAATTTCTACAACAACACTAAGCCAAGGGATTAAATAATTATGAGCCGAAGCAAATGTTGCGCTAGCCTACTAAAAATGTAAGCCTCCTATCCACAATTCTAGTTGCTATGATCTCTATTTCACACAAGGGCTAAGACACTACTCTCTAAGTTAGTGAGCTCTCAAAGACTAACTAAAGAGTCTCACTAACCAAACTAACAAGATACAAGCTAACTCTCAAAACTAGTTACACTAAAGAGTTTAGTTACACTAGGAAAGTAAATGCAAGAGAGGTAGAGAGGTTTATTACCGCCGTGGCGAGAGACAATGAATCAATCATAATGAATACCAATGAAATTCTCGGAGACAATGAAGACACAAGATTTTTCTTTCGAGGTTCACTTGCTTGTCGGCAAGCTACGTCCCTGTTATTGCGATACACCCACTTGGAGGTTCATGTGCTAATAGGCATCACACTCCTAACTCGTAATCAGGTGCCACACAATCAACACAAGATGGGGATCCACAAGCTACGAGCAATCCACTAGAGTACCGTTTGGCTCTCCGCCGGGGAAAGATCAAGAACCCCTCACAATCACCACGATCGGAGCCGGAAACAAGCACCTTTCTTCACTCGACGATCCTCGTTGCACCAAGCCGTCTAGATGGTGACAACCACCAAGAGTAACAAGTGAATCCCGTAGCGAAACACAATCACCAAGTGCCTCTAGATGCAATCACTCAAAGCAATGCACTTGGATACTCTCCAATCTCACCAAATGATGAATCAATCAAGCAAGATGAGTGAAAGGAATGGCTAGGCTCGCTAGGGTGTATTCTCAATAGAAATGGACAAGAGTATAAGCCCAAGCTGGTTACCACATATTTATAGAGCCCCCAAACGAATAGAGTCGTTAGGGTCAGGGAGGGGCTCCTTGCGCGCTGACCAGATGCGTTGGTCGGGGCCACCGGACGCACCCGAACCAGCGTCAGATCCACCAGATGCTGCCATGCGTCCACACTTTAAAGCTGCACTGCCTGATCTCAACGGTCAAGTGACACAGCGCCAATGCTAAGAGAAGATCGAACTCACCCGAGGAAAGACTGGACGCAGCGCCCTCGCGTCCGCTCGCGCGCGCCCATGCATCTAGCGCACCGTGACCGGACCCACAGTCAGTGTGATCGGACGCTCCAACACGTGGTGTCCGGTCATTTCTAGTAAGCATCCAGAGCCGGTTTTTGACGACCGGACATGTCCGTTCATGCATGATCGGACTCAGCCAGAGTCCGGTCCTCTCTGCCCTTGCGCGTCAAGCCACGTCAACGTACGTCAGCATTGACCGAAAGCAGGCCCTGCGCATCCGGTCCTTCACCTGTACCAGCGTCCGGTTACAAACCGAGGCCATGCCCTTCTCTATGCGTAATGACCGGACACAAGGTCAAGGTCTAGTCACTGCCAAGCCAGTGTCCGATCAACACTAAGTTGTTCCTTCGCTTCTCCAACTTCATCACCCTTGCTCAAATATGCCCATCACCAAGTGTATCGCCTTGTGCATAACTTTTCACTAGCATTTTCAAGGGTATTAGCACTCACTAGAATCTAAATGCATATGCAATAAATTAGAACATCTAGTGACACTTCGATAACCGCATTTCACGACAAGTTTCACCCCTCTTAACAGTACGGCTATCTATCTTAAATGTGATCATACTCTCTAAGTGTCTCAATCACCAAAACAAAATGGCCCTATGAAAGCCCTAGTTTAGTTTTAGATAATTGATGAAATCTAGGGACTAATCATTATGCTAAGTGTGTAGACATGAAATGATAAAGTCCCATGCCAAATGGTGGAGCCTAGAGATGATCGTGGTGACAATGGTGATGACCAAAAGATGATCTTCGCATTTGAAAAAGAAAGAGAAAAATAAAACCCAATAGAAATCAAGATAAAGGTATTGCTAGGGTTTTGGTTTTGGTGATCAAGACATCATAGAGGGTGTGATCACATTTAGGATCGGTAGTCGTACTATTAAGAGAGAAATTTCCGGGGCTATTGATCACTTAAGTGCCACTAGATGAGGATTCATTTGCATATGCATTTAGATCTAGTGGAGAGCTAACTTAACTCCTTCAAAATGATTACGGAAAATGTTAACACACGTGCACATGGTGATGTACACTTGTTGGTGTTAGCAAATTTGCAAAGGAGGTGGAGTTTGAGCAGTAGATATGGGTTTGGGACCCTCTCTCTCGCCGAGCTTGCGAGGCGGGATTCGGCGCTTTTCAGTAAGTGAAAACGCTATTTTCTGAGCGACTGGACGCGGTGGTCGAGCCGACCGGACGCTAGGTCGCGTCCGGTCAGTTCATCCCACATGTAGAGAAGCAGGGCGCGCATCGACGCGTCCGGTCGGTCACGGGACCGACGCGTCCGGTCGGTGTGACGTCAGCAGCGAGCGAAGCCGTGGAAGGCGTAGTGTTGACCGGATGCTGGGATGCGTCCGATCGTGCCCCACCGGACGCGTCTGGTCACGAAAAATCGTCTCTGGTAGCTTACTGGAAGTGGCCAGACGTTGTTCCTGTAGCATCAGGTGCGAGGCAGAGGCGCGTCCGGTCGACTGCTCGGGAGCGTGAGTGCGTGCGTGACTGGACGCAGGCCGCACGTCAGGTGTGTCACACATGCGTATCTGGTCGGTTTGTGTCAGTGTGTAGTACTGTTTCTTGACCGTTACGATCTAACAGCGCCTATTTGAACGAAGACATGTGGCGAAGATCGGGGAGGTCACGGGGGAGTGACCGGACGCTGGACCGCATCAGGTGCAAAGGCACCTGCGCGTCCGGTCAGTACGACAGCAACTTGTGCCCAACGGCTATTTTCTTTGGGGCTGCTTATATATACTTGTTGGCCAGCTTGGGGAGGTCACTCTTGGATATTTTGACATCCTAACTTCCTCTTGAGCTGAGCATACTCACTCCCACTCATTTCCCTTACTTTATTGACTTGTCAAAGTGAGATTGAGTGAACTAAGTGCATTGTGCTTGTGAGTTTGCATCTTAGTGACACTTGGGGATCGTTTGAGCTGCGGGATTCTTGTTACTCTTGGTGGTTGCCGCCACCTAGACGGCTCGGAGACAGCGGAGGAGTTATGGCAAGAGTGATGCTTGTTCTTGGCCACCTCCCGGTGATTTGTGAGGGATGTTGTGCCTTCCCCGGCGAAGCGCCAAAGGCAACTCTAGTAAATTGCTGAGGTTCTTGCGGTGTCCATGGGTTGGACGAGGTTCGTGCTACACCTCTTAGCCGTCGAACCACCAAGTGTTGGTCGACACAACGGGGACTAGCGTGCCGGCAAGCACGTGAACCGCGTGGGGCAAGGTACGCGTGTGGGGTGGGACGAGGCGGATGGGGGCGGACGTGTGCAGTAGTGAACGGCGTAGTGGTAGGTGCAGACGGGTGGGCGGGCGGGTTGGCGACCGAAGCTGGGGTCACGCTATGGCGTTTTCTGATGGACCATTCTGCTAGGCCGTTCTGTAGGAGTGTGCCCAAATTACTGTCCAACGGAATCCTATCTATAGGAGGCGCCAGCCATTCCCTATTTTATTAATCGGAGGTATTAAATAATAACTAATGATGTCTATGTCTATAAAATTTTAAGCCAAGAGCACACTCAAATCTGTAGTAGCGAATTAGCCTGGCTTAAAACCAAACCTCTAGCTGGAAGTACGCAACTGACCGAACCGAACCAAACCAAACCAAACTAAATAAACCATTTTGATAAATTAACTGATGGTGATGATGACAGCAACTACTACGAATAAACGAGGCCACCCCAGACAGGCAGACACGGCTGCCAGCTCTGAGACACAGTAGAAACGACTCCTCCACACGATATTCCTCCACTTTGATCAGCTGCCCGCACGCGCGCTCATGGCCATGGGGAAGCCCAAGTCGTCGTCGTCGTCGTCGTGGTCTGCGCTGTTCGGCCTCGGCTGCTTCAGCTCTTCCCATGCCGACCGCTCTAACGACGGCTCCGGCTCCGGGTCCAAGAACGCGGCCAAGGTGGCCTCCAGTTCCAGGCCTCCCGCACCAGCGCCGCTGCCTTCGCCGGAGGACCTATCACTGTCGCTGGCGGGATCTGACGTGCTGGTTTTCACGGTGGAGGAGCTCCGGGTGGCGACGCGGGACTTCTCGATGAGCAACTTCGTCGGCGAGGGCGGGTTCGGCCCCGTGTACAAGGGCCGCGTCGACGAGCGGGTCAGGCCCGGCTTGCGGCAGCCGCAGGCCGTCGCCGTCAAGCTGCTCGATCTCGAGGGCTCCCAGGGCCACAAGGAGTGGCTGGTAAGCAAGTTTCTGAATCACGCGAATAATCTGGTTCGGGTTAGTTTCGCAGTTTTTTTTTTTTTGACAGAGAATAGTGATTAATCCATCCATTCTTCTGAATTCATCTTCGTTGCAGAATTCCGATCCCTCGTTGAAAGTAAAACTAACACTTCGCAAATACGAGTAGTTGTAATAGTCTCTTTTACTTCTGAATAATGGTTTTGGTTTGGCCATCGGCAGTTGAGCACTCCAGTCCAGAGTAGTATTAGGATTGGCTTTTTAGTGTTTTTTATTTATCCAATAATAATTGAGGTAATAGTATATTTGAACTAATCAGCTGGCACACTTGGACCTATTTATCATTTTATTAGGTTTATAGAGAAGTACCACCATTTACACTCCAAATAGGTTTATTGTAAAATATATCTTATGATTAATCTAATGATACACATTCATCATAGGTATTAGTATTTTTTAACACATTTGATCAAATTTGAAATTGATTGACCCATTCAAAAGTAAAAAAATACATTTGGGGGGGGGGGGGGGGGGGGGGGGACGGGAGACTGGAGAGTACTAAGCAGTAATGTTGAAGTTGAACTGTTGGCCCTGTTCTCGGTACTCCCCTTCCTTTAATCTGTCTTTAGATATATGACACTTAAGATAAACTAGTTAATTAAAAATTTTAATTATCCTGTCATATATTGATTATATATTAAAAACTGAGAAAGTATTGTATTAGTATTTAAGCACTTATTGACCTTGCAACGAAACTGTACTGAAAATAATAGAATTAAACTGAAAGGTTATTAAATTGTCAGCTCCTAGTCACTGATAATTAGTACTCCCTCTTCCAAATTCTCTATATACATTGTTTTTATTCTGTATCTAAACATAATATATATCTAAGTGCATAACGAAATTCATGTATTTAGAAAAGCTAGAACGTCTTGTAATTTGTAATAGAGAATGTATTAGCTTGAATTAACTAAACAGAATTCAAATCTTATACAACTTCAGATAGTTTTTTCTCTACTATTAAGAGCAAATGCCATTAAGAAAATAATCATACGTGTGGAAACGAAGTTAATTTCTACTGCCATTTTAGTACTTTATTTAACAATGAATTGAGCCCTACTCAAAAGTCCAAAGAAAATAGAAGTGTCGCCATCTATAGCTTAGTTGTGATCACTTTTGGAAGTCGTCATGTCTTCTCCCCTCTTCAGACACACAGTTTCCTTTGAGAATTCTTTGTTTCGTGCCCTGGAGATGTAGTACGTCAACTTGTCAACCACCAAACTAACACTGCTCATTTGGTCAGACAATTCTACTTTTCCAAGTGTTGGTGGTCAAAATATTCCTTAAAATACTAAGAAAATGCTGCTTGTGTTGACTTGCAACTACTACCTGTGATGACTTATTTGTATTTGCTGGACAGGCTGAAGTCATTTTCCTCGGGCAGCTGAGGCATCCACACCTTGTCAAACTCATCGGCTACTGCTACCAGGATGAACACAGGCTTCTTGTGTACGAGTTCATGGCCAGGGGCAGCTTGG